>JAGFMF010011581.1:5011875-5023520 GCA_019455555.1 Galemys pyrenaicus | reverse complement strand
CTGACTTGCTTCGCTAAGCATAATCCCCTCCAGATCCATCCATGTTCCCATGAATGAGTCTAGTTTTTCATTTCTGATTGCTGAGTAGTATTCCATCGAAAGGCTTTTAGCTTTTTGCCATTGAGAATGATATTGGCTATGGGCTTGTCATATATGGCCTTTATTATGTTAAGATATGGCCCTTCTATCCCAAGAATTCCAAGGGCCTTCATCATAAATGGATGCTGGATTTTGTTGAAAGCTTTCTCAGCATCTATTGATATAATCATGTGGTTTTTTTTTCTTCTTTTTGTTGATGTGGTGGATTACATTTATTGATTTTCGAATATTGAACCATCCTTGTGTTCCTGGTATAAATCCCACTTGGTCATGGTGGATTATCTTGTTGATGTATTGTTGGATTCTGTTGGCTAAGATTTTATTGAGGATTTTTGCGTCGGTGTTCATTAGAGAGATTAGTCTGTAGTTTTCTTTTTTTGTGTTGTCCTTGTTCGGTTTTGGTATTAGTGTGATGTTGGCTTCAATCCTGGAGAATGATCCATGTACACTTGAGAAGAATGTATACTCAGTTTTTTGGGGGTGTAATGTTCTATATATGTCTGTTAAGCCCATGGGGTCTAGATCCTTGTTTAGTGCTCTGGTGTCTTTGCTTATTTTTTGTCTCGATCTGTCCCTTTGTGAGAGTGGTGTGTTGAAGTTTCCTACTACATATGTATTTTCTTTTATATCAGTTTTCAAAGATGTTATTAGTTGTCGAATATATTCTGGTGCTCCTTCATTGGGTGAGTCCATGTTGATGAGTGTTATCTCTTCTTGATTTAATGTTCCCTTAATCATAATGTAATTCCCATCTGTGCCTCTTTTAACCTTTTATAGTTTTGTTCAAACTAATTTGAAACCATATTAAAACACCTTCTTAGTGACACTGCTCAGACAAGGGTCATATATCTATAGTTATTTTTATTCAGTGTAATAAAACATGAATTCTGGTGCCTTCTCTCTATATATTTGACAATGGTTAATTTTGCTACACATAAGAATCACCTGAAAAAATTTTTTTAATCCAACTATGCCTGAACCCATATTCTAAAAACACAAATTCAATTAATCTAGTCTAGGGTCTAGTAACAGGACTTTTGAAACACCCCAACTGAGTTAAATGTGCAGGCAAGCTTGGTTATATGTTTATATAATTGGGCAGTACATCCCAAACATGAAGGTGCATACTAATCATATGTGAACCTTGTTCACTTTCAGATTTTGAATCAGTAGTTTTTGTGATTGGACTGAGATTCTACAAGACTAAAAAGCTTGTGGGTAATGCTAATTCTGCTGGGCCTTGGACCACCATTTGAGTGGCAAATATATGGGGCAATGATTCTAACATTTGTGTGCCCATTGGACAAAACTGGAGATTTTTAATACTACTACTGCCTGGAACCCACTCTAAAAAAATTCTAAATATATTTATGTATAGAGCAGCCTGTACATAGGGCTTTTTATTTTGCGTATTTTTGAAGCATTGCCAAAATAATTCTAGTGTATGCAAAGTTTTAGAATTACTGGTAATAAACAATGATTCCCAAACCTATTCAGAAATATACTTTGCAAGCTGTCTTAGAATATTCCAGTCCCGCTTAAACTAATAAAATCAGAATTTCAGGGGGTCGGGGGGTGGGGTGGGACTAGGCATTGATGTATTTTGAAATACCCCTATTATTTTTATGAACAGAAATGTTTGAGAACTGGGAACTTATGTGAGAAAGAGACCACTGTTGAAGAAAAGTCATAAAAAGTATCTATCTCCTTCTATGCCATTTTCTAACATATTCAAATAGTGATAAATCATCAAATAAAAAATACAACCAAGCTATACAAGAAAAAAGATTATAACAGAAAAAACCCCCACGATATTCTAAGTTCTAAATTTCCATGTTTGACCATACAATCTATAATTTCAAAGTAACTGTAGGATGACATTTTATATGTGTATACATATATGTTTTGTTTGTATTGATGTATATGTACACACATATATAATAGAAATATGTAACTACTATTATTGAAAATGACAAGACCAGGCAAATTATTTTGAAACAAAACCAAATTGTGGGAATAACCTTTCAGATATTCAAAAAATGTACCATTAGATGGATCTGGAAGAATTATGTTAAATGAAATAAGCCAGAGTTAAAAAGACAAATACCAGATGATTTCTCTCCTATGTGGAATATAGAGAAAAAAACTAAATCAAAACAAATCCTAGAGATACGAATGCAGAATTGAGGCTTCAGATGGAGCAAGTACATGCATAATTTCACCATTATCTAAAACCACCATGGAATAACAAAAATGTGTGACACATATACACATATGTGTACATATTACACATCTACATACTTCTGTATTATATATAGTATTTGCTTAATCTTACACAGATAGGAAAGATGAGGAAAAGGGATATTGGCAATTCACTTCTTCAACTAGAAAACAGAATGAGTATGGCAAATAAATAATAATAATAAATAAACAAATGAAAATGCCAGGACAAAAACAGTGAATGCTAAAATGGAAAGATAAAAAATAAAGCCAAATTTTAAAAGATATCTTCAAAGTCTCAAAAATTAGTAATACCACATACTGCTAGATAGGTAGGTAAAAAGAGGAAACTAAAACAAGAATTTGTTAAAAGAATTAACAATGATATAAAATTTAATAAAATTTAAAAAATAAATTTAAAAAAACTATATAAGAAGCAGGTGTAGATCTCCTCTTCCACACCATTTCATCACCTCAAAAGAAATCTAAAAATTCGTTGTTGCTTTAAACAGAGGGTCATGCAAATGTAGAGTACTGTAAGTGGAAACTAAATGGATGAGTTTTTATTGAAGGTTGATATCTTTTTAGTACTCCTCTCCCTTAATCATCTTCTGGAATATTAGTAGCCAGGTCTTTATCCTGCAGTAAAGCAACCAAACACATTTTCCTACAGTGAATCCCACAATCAAAGGGTACCACTCACCCATTTATAGCTTCCCACAATCTTCTCTCCATCTCTTAAATGAGTAGGTAATAAAGGGTTACAAAATAGTGGGGGGAAGTCTTTGATAGGAAGATAAAGATTATAATGAAAGAACTAAACAAATATAACTTGGAGGCAATAACTCATGCAAGGAGAAGAAACTTTAAAGAAAAATATACTATTATAAACATTTCAAGAGATAGGTATGACACCAAAAACACAGCAACAAAAGCAAAGTATAATTTAAGCAAAGCATAACAAAAGCAAAGAGACAATATAAATTCAAAAACTTCTGTGGACCAAAGGAAACAACTGAACTAACAAAAAGGCAACTTATGGAATGGGAGAAAATACTTGCAAATTGTGCATCTTATTATCTAAATTATCTGAAACCTATAAATTACCCAGAATGTATTATGTAAAATGATCAAGGAATCCAAGTAGACATTTCTCCATGGAAGACATACACATGACCAACGGATATATGAAAAGATGCTCAACATCCCTAATCATCAGGGAAACAAAATTGCAATGAGGTATCACAGAATACCTGTTAAGATAACCATTATAACAAAAATGAAGATAACCAATGTTGGCAAGAATGTGGAGAAATGAAAATCCATCTGTTAATGGGAGCATAAAAATGATTCAGTCACAATGGAAAGCAATATAATACAGAGGTTCACCAAATAAAAAACAAAAACAAACAGTATTACCACATGATCCAGCAGTATTATCAGTGTAAATCCAAAAGAACTGAAAACAGGATCATGAAGAAATATTTGTGTAGCTGAGACACAGACCAAGAAAATGGTGAATGATAGTAATCCCCAGAATCTCTCTATTAATAAAACTGGTAAAAATACAATTCAAAGCATACTGATACTTTATTTTATTTTTACAAAATTTAAATATTCTGATACATAAACAAGGAAAACAGCAACCAATTATGAAGAGACAGGTAAAGTTGAAGGCTCTTCTAATTTATCACTTGTATGAAATAAACACTGATTTCTTCAGTAAGTTTACAAATTTGGCTTGATTTTGCTGTCCTGTGATCTTCCCCCCTTTCAAGAGCAAAGCTTTGACAACAGGTGGGGGTGGGGGGAGTGAGGATGTTTAATGTTGAAGAAAAAACTGCCATTACTTTTACTGCTTCCCTTCACAAACTAATCTGAATTTACAACATTCCAGTACAACCAAAATATTTCATTTCTAATTTCCTGCTTTCCTTTAACAGAAATATGCATGTAAAGTAAAATGATCCAGTACCCTAACTAAAGAAGACTTCCTTGACAGTGATAGTTTGAATTGCTCCTCCTTTGTTGTTATAGAGATTTTAATTTCCGATGCAGTGTTACTAAACAGAATGAGTCCTCATTTGTTTATTTTGTTTTGTTGTAAGAAAAACAATATGATTGTGGAAGTAAACATGGAGGGAAGATGCAGCATCATAGGCAGGTTCTTGAGGCAGATCATTTGTAGGAAAAATTCATGTGGACATTCTCATTTGGAAAATAACTCTTATAATTAACAGTAAGCACAGCACACCTATATAAACATTCAGAGACACGCATACTCCAGTTCAGTTAAGTGTGGAAAATTCTTAATTTTTTAGTACATTTTTCTTACATCATTGTTAATTTTTGGATAATATAAAGGTATCCCCTCAGATATTACTGTAGTTCTATTATCAACTCACCCATCGTCCATCAGCATAGTCCCTACGCACTCCCCAAAATCATTTTGACCCCTCCCTCTTCAATGCCTCAGATCTATGGTCAGCTTTCAAGACTGTCTGATCATGTTTGTTTTCTCTGTATTCCGCATGTAAGTAAAACCATCCAATATTTATCTTTTTCCTTCTGACTTACTTGGTTTAGCATAATCCCTTATAGTTCCATCCATGTCACCACAAATGGCATGAGTTTATCTTTTTTTGACCACTGAGTAATATATATTCTATCATGTATATGTACCACACCTTGATCCTTTCATCTATTTTGGGGCATTTTGATTGTTTGTATATAGCTATGTCCTATGGCAGATCCACTTTTAGTATTTTGAAGATTCTCCACATAGCTTTCCACAGTGGCTGACTAATTCATACATCCCCACCAGCAGCACAGGAGGGTTCCTTTTTCTCAACATTTCGCCAGCACTTGTTTATATATATATATATATATATATATATATATATATATATATATATATATATATATATATATANGCACTTTTTTATATATATATATATATATATATATATATATATATATATATATATATATATATATATAATTTAAGAAGTTTTGGATTCTTTAAGCTTCCTGTATTTCTATGTTCATTTCCTTTTTCAAGTTTGGAAAGTCTTCATTCTTCTTTTCATATCCTGCAGTTCCATGATTTTCTTAAAGTTTTAGTCTTGATCTGTTCTTTGATTGCATTTCTCATAGCCTTTTCCCTTTCCAGGTTTTATTGTTTATCACTGATCTGTTTTGCTGATTTTTCTTTGTATTGTTCTAATTCTTTGATTTTCTTGACGATTGCAATTTTGAATTCATTTTCTGATAGGAAGAAAAGCTCTTCAATGTCTGTGTTGTTGGGTTCTAGAGATTGGTTTTCTTTCTGTGGTATATAGCTCCCCTGAGGACTTATTTGACCATTTATATTTTCCTTCCTCTCCTTTGTTTGCTTTGGGGTTTTTTGTGCTTTAGATGGAACTTTGAATGAGTGTGGCTCTTCCTCTCCCACTGTTCTGGGTGTTTACCAGGTAGGGGGAATAGTAGCTGTGACCTAATCTAGTGCAGCTTCTGGAACATGGGATGGTGGTGGTTTTGTTGGGTAGGCTGAGATGGAGGCAGGACCTTGGATTACTCCCCCAGACAATGGCCCAGATTAGGTTGTATAATTGAAAACTTAATTTAAAAAGAGCAAAGGACCTTTACTGGACAATAGGCTATAGAGGCTCAGGAGAAAGCAGGAGATGTAGCTGAGGATAGGCAGTTCAAAGCCAACTCAGTGCTCAGAGGCCCTTCTAAAAATGTTGATCTTCATTCTAAGATCTATGAAAATCCCTCCCAATAAATAAAAGTGAAACAATGTCAGGCTTAGCATTTTGAAAAATTATGAAAAGTGGATTTGGTTGGGAAGTGCAAGTGCAGAGATAACTATAAAGATACATTTCCACCATTCAAAGAGAGTCCAGGGAAGAATGATAGAGTGGTAGTAGAAAGAAACATAGATTTAGAAGACAAAATCACTAGAACTTGATGATTTATTGGACATAGGAATATGGAGATGAATCTGTCCAAAAATGACTTCAATGTTTCTAATTTACAGATAAAGAAAATTTTCATTATTTTCTCATTTTTTTCCCTGAATAATGCATCTTTATTATAATGGGAAATAAAAAAAAAAAAACCTTTAAAGGAGGAAATATAAATCTTCAAAAGTATATATGATTTTTTCAGATATTATACTAAAAGAGCTTTTTAAAGAAGACTATATTTGATAAAATGAGAAATCTATTTTTTAAAGCAAAATGTTGCATCCCAGTATCTTGCCTTTGAAATATGACATCAGCTATTTCTCTAGCCACCAATGCTACTACTCTTCCAAAGCAATCCTCAAAACAAAACCATTTCTCCACTGAATAGTAAGACACCAACCTAAAACAAAAAAAGCAAAACAGCTCTGAACACTGCCGTGAAAGTAATTGAATTCAACATGAGAAATATTTCTTGACCTGTGCATCTTCTACCATATGAAAACTGAAAATAATACTGTATCATCAGATTCTCCAATTTCTCACATAGTTCATCTGGTCAGAGAGAATCAAATACACATTGCTGAAACACTATCAATTCTCCTGTGGTTATTTTATAAATAAATTTTTTTCTCTACTTTCATATAACACATAAAATTTTCATATAGTTGAAATGAACTGTGCAGAAAAAGGTAAATGCCAGCAAGCATCTAAATATTGTAGCATCTGTTATATTTTACACTCTGTAACCACAAATTTTAAAAGCATCATTGCATTTGTAGCTGGATTCCTCACAAATTATTGAAGATTGATATATGTAATTCTTATTATGCTTTTATATCATATTGAATTATAAAATTTTTGTTCTATATGTTTCTTTTCTAATGTCTCTTTTTAAATAACAATTTCTGGTGTCAGGTTTATATTTTCTTATAAAAGTCCAAAATATATATAATGAAAATTAACATTTTTCAATTAAGTATGTAAATTTTTATTTGTGTATGTGCATGTGTGTACATATGTGTTTAGCATTTTTAATTTAAGTGGTCTTTTCTAGAGTATTTAGAAAAAATGGCTTGTAGCAGAAATATTAAAAAGTAATATAGCTTGAAAGAATTTTAAAACTGATATGAACGTTACCACCAACTCTGATTTAGTTTTGCTGTTTGTCATGAGACAGAAACAGGACAAATTTTAAATATTCTAAGAAAATGCACAAACCTATTTTTTGTCATCAGCCCTCTTAAAAACTGCATTCAGTTCATGGAATAAACCTCAGGAGTCACACAAATGTGTATGCCACCTGTCCAGATTGATTTAATTTTTCCTTTAAGTTTTTGATGCTATGTGAACGTCTTTTCTCCTCTATTAATTTTGCTGGATTTCATCTCATATCTACTTGCAAAGCTGACATTTAAGTACCTACTATGCACTTGGTTCTTTAGTAAGTGCTATTATAAGCCTAAACCATTGTAAAGCCCCATCTTCATAAAGAACCCTATCAAGTAAATTCTTTCATAACTAATGAAAGAAAAGGATCTGGCAAGGGCCTCCCTGGCTGTTCAAGGGGTTAAGTGCTACATTGTGGGGCTTTCACAGCCAGTGCGAGTTCCATCCAGGCCAGGGAACTGACCTACATGGCCCAGCAGACCTCTCCTGACACACCCGCTGCCCTCCTCAGTAGTGTATTTCAGTCGATCTGCCTTTCTACGCCCCTCTCTATCTCTGGTGAATCTCTCACCCCCCAAGACTCTGGTCTGTACCCAACTCTTGTATCTCTTATATTCACAAATAAAATCTTTTTTTAAAAAAAAGAAGAAAGAAAGAAAAGGGTATGGCAAGTAAAATAATCTTTATTTTATAGGTAAAACACTAAGTTTATAGAGAGCCAATAACTGTCCAACACTATTAATCGGACCTCCAATGTAAGTCTATTTCAGAGACACTGGATATGGACACAAATGTTGCACATTGAATGCTTCAAAGATACCACTCATTATATGAATGGCATCATTTGAACTATCCAGTGTTACAGCCCTATATCTATCTTAATGTATAATTTCTTTTTACCGCATCATATTCCACATGCTACTAACATACAAAGTAGCAAAAGTAGACAGGAGTTGGAAAAAAATAATGAGCCTTGAGTTTTGCATAGCATTTGCTGAAAACACCACTAATGTTTCTCCACAATGTTTTAAGTAATTTAAAGCAACAGCTCTCTAATAATTTCCTTCTAACAGAAAAAGTAATTTATGATAATTTGTAAATAACCTAAGAACTATCTAAACTATCATTATAAGGTGCCTTCATAAACTACATACTGTGTAATTTTCTGTTATCACTGCGTAAAATAACTAAACAGTCTGAAATGATCTTTTGACACTCAGAATTAATCATATTTTGATATTCGGGTTAACACTCATTTGAGAGGAAAGTATGTCACTAACATTTTGATCTACTTACAAACTTCTTTATTCAAAATTGTATATTTCTGACTACACAAATAGTGTACTTTCCAAATAAAAGACATTAAAATAGTGAACATCTGCAGAGACATGGTTAAATGAACAAAGACAATTCAAAGGCATTTGCTGTCCTAATTCCTAGCAAGTTGACAGACAATGCCCCAAAACTCTCTATCATTTGAAATGAACTAATAAGCTAATCAGAGCATAACAAATCTTTGCTGAGTGACTTTGTAAGAGAACTTTAAGTATGTTTAAACAGCAGTCATGGTATTACTTCCTAAATATGCAAACTTATTCTGAGAAATATTAGTAAGTAGTAAATCCATGGAGTATAAAATTTTCACTAGTGAGCAAAGTTTTGGGGTACAGAGAAAAATTTAGATACAGAGCAAATGCCTACTCAAACAGTCTGCTCAGAATTCCTTACCTTTAAGTTGACCATTGAGGTGCCCATTTATCTAGTTATTGATGACAACTCTCCAAGGGATATGAGCAGACACAATTTGGTCATGTTCCGTTAACTGTTGAAAGTTCTTTTCTCAGGAAAATCCTTTTTTGTAGTTCAAGAATTTGTAGAATGTCATTTCTGACACAAATCTGGAAGAAGTATGGAATACCATAATTTGTTAAGTAAAATTGTTATCTATTGCTTTATAAATCATGTAGTTGTCAAGATTAATGACAAATGGAAAATAGAAATTATACTGCTAAATGCATCAACAATTAAGAAATATAACAAGCATTTTTCAAAATGTTTCTCTTCTAACTACATAAGCAATTGTTAAGTTACTTCAATCTCATTTAATGCAAGTGCATTGTATTGCTCCTGTGGGAATTATTAGCAACAGTAACAAAATGTCCAACTATAGAAAATCCCTATAGAAGAAATTAATAATAATTGATATGCCCTATCTCTGTTTTGATATGCTGTATAAGCAAGATCTGAGTCACTGGGGACCTCCCTGGTGGTGCAATGTGTTAAGTACTACACTGTGAAGCAAAACGCAGTCACCACAGCTCAAGTTCAATCCCTGCCACCGGCCAGGGAGGTGACGCACATGGTGCAACAGACCTCTCTTGCCTCACCTGCTGCTCCCCTCAGCAGTGTGTTTCAGTGGATTTGCCTGTTCTGCTCCCCGTTCTATCTCTGGTGACTCCTTTCACCCCTGGCCCCAATGGCCTGTACCCCAGTTCTTGTATGCAAAAATAAACAAATCTTTAAAAAAAAACAAAATCAGAGTCACTGGGCAACAACAGTATATAAATTGTGCCACTTATGTTCTTTAAAATAACAGAGAAAATCTCCAAAGAAATGAGACAAATCTATAAAATTTTTTGTTCCCCTTCCTCCTCTTCTTTTCCTTTTTTTTTTCCAGTTTAAATTCAAGTTACAAAGAATATAAGTGTTTTTTATTCAACACTGTGAGTAATGCAATGTATTAAAACATTTTTATGCTGCTAACAAATTAGGAAATACAATTTTCAAGTTTTTCCTTGATGTTTATTCTTTTTTATTTGAAGGAAGAACAAAAAAACAATACATAGCATGTGAACAATTAAAAAAAATCCCAAACTAGTCCTTCAATATGAGAATTTTCTATGAAAGCTAGAAAAATCTCTCAGAAGTATAGTCAAGTAGTCACTTCAGACCTTTGTTCACCTTCATCCATAGGTACTTTGTTCAATGTGCCATCTTAAATTCTCTGAAAGTATTTTATTATTTTTCAATGTTCTATCTTTGAATCAGAGTTTTTTATTTAAACTTTTTAAAGTGCAAATATTTAGAGAGTAAACTCATTTCAAACCTATTGACATAAGCTTTCACACGAAAAGTCATTCAAAGCATGTCCAAGTTAATTCATTCCCCTGCTCCCGAAACAAGGTGGGACTTAGGCAGTCTGTATCAAAGAGGAAAACTAACATCCAATTTATAGAGGATACTCTCCAAACAACCAACAGTATCTTTGTGCTTTTTTTCTTTCTTTCCAAAGATGGATGAATCTAAAATATAACCCATTCTAAAGATAAGACGCATTTTACATGAGAAAGACAAGCCTTAGTAATGATAGAAATAATGAAACCTGTGTCTGTTCTATATAGTAAAACAACATTATATTCCCTTCTGCAGGGGTCACTTTGCTGCAAACTTAGGAAGGTTATTTTTAGCTGATGTGATTTATCTTCTCACTATTTATTCTTTTGAACTTTCCCTTATCTAAAAAGACATCTGTGGGAGGTTTTCTTTACCAATATGTATACATAAATGTACATGTACATATAGTTTACAGGGAAAATTGGGCAACTGGTAAGGACATGAAATATAAACACTAAATCCAGCATATCCAAAATTAGCACACATTAGAGTAACTCATCATATCCACATCTTCACACTAATCTCGCATTTTGAAGAACCTTTCTCTGGCACTAGTACTACTATTATATCTACCAAAAGTGAGCTCCACAGGAAGTAGGCAGTATATTTACAGTATTCACCACTTTAACCTCAACACTTAGCACAGTGCTGATTTCTTAATACATACGTGGTCTTCAACAAAATATTGAAGAGCAGACCAACTCTCTCACCCACATAGTTTAAGATCTGAGATCCCTAAGATCCTAAGTGACTTTCAACTCAGTGACAAGATTATTGGCATTGGTGCCAAAACCTTGGTTTCTATTTCAAAGTATGTTCCTATATAGATGTATGACCTGAAGCAAATCACCTACTCTGCATGGACCTAAAAATCAAGAGTGTAAGGAAAATGGTATAAGGACTCTGAGATTTTTTTTTTTTTAAAGATTTATTTATTTATGCGTACAAGCACTGGGGTACAGGCCAGAGGTGTGGGGGGGGGGGTGAGAGGCTTCACCACAGAGAGCGGGAGCA
>JAGFMF010011581.1:4923994-5005351 GCA_019455555.1 Galemys pyrenaicus | reverse complement strand
CAAGAAAAAGGTATACAAGGTATCCAAATAGGGAAAGAAGAAGTGAAATCATCACTGTTTGCAGACGATATGATAATATACATAGAGAACCCCAAAAGCTCTACAGAAAATCTACTCAAGCTAATTGGCCGGTTTAGCAAAGTAGCAGGATACAAAATCAACACACAAAAATCAGTAGCCTTCCTCTACACAAACAACCAAGCTGAAGAAGAGGAAATAAAGAAGACCACCCCCTTTATAATTGAAACTAAAAAATTTAAATACTTGGGAATAAATCTAACAAAAGAGGTGAAGGACCTCTACAAAGAAAACTACAAAACATTGTTAAAAGAAATAGAAGATACAAAGAAATGGAAAAATATCCCTTGCTCATGGCTTGGAAGAATTAACGTCATCAAAATGGCCATCCTACCAAAAGCAATCTACAGATTCAACGCAATTTTGTTTTATTAAGTATCTCTATTGAGACTTTGTTCCTCTCTACTTTTAATGGCTTTGAAATTATTTCTGTCCTTTTATATCTGACATTATGCTGACAATTTTTTCTATCTTCCTGCTTTAAATATTATTCCCATTTATTTTCATTTCTGCTCCCTTTATAACATTTTCAAATTTATACATTTCTCTTTCAGTAAAACTATATATTCTGTAAAAATTAGTCTATAGTCAAATAATTTTAATATATCTGTTTCAAGAGTTTCATAATTTATTTTATGATTCTTAACAAAAATGATAATTGATATTCAATATTTAATAAAATGATATTTAATATTCAGGTGTATGGAATGGCTTGAACTTTCATTAATTATCTTTAATTCTACTGAATTTACATAGTACTAATAAATTATGTTGAGATCTTCCTTTGTGATATCTGGTCCATTTTTGCAACTATTTGTATGTCTTCTGTTTGAGTCTATAACATTTGTGCATCTATTTGTTAAGATCAATAATCTTCCTGCATATTTTTGTTGTTTATAAATTTGTGAGATTTGTGTGTTAAAACCTCTGAATTACAATTGCTACTTTATATCTATTTATCTTCATAGAACTATTAGTCATTGTTGTAAACATACAGTATTAGGTATACAAATGACTGTAATTATTATGCCTATTATTTCTAATACCAACATCCTCATTGTCTTTTGTGATTTTTTGTATGTGTGCCTTAAATTTTCCTGATATTAAAACTGTCAATCTTACTGTTCTGGAAAGAAGGTACATTTACCTACTGTATATTATGTCAGTTCTTTTACTTTCCCCTACTTGTATCCATTGTTTTAAACATCTTTTTTTAGAGAAATATTGTTGTCCTTAATCATATTAACAGAAGTCACTGATTCATTGAGTTAGTCTTTAAGTATTTATTATAATTACTTCTATGTAATTATATTTCTATATTTAATTTTTAATTTATTATTTTTCCTATATCTGTTATTTAAATAGCATGTTTGTTGAAATTTGTTATGGCAACCCTAAAAAATTAATGGAAGAACTCAACAACTTTTTAAATTTATGTTAATGTCTAAACATTCTATTTTTTTTCAGTGTCTCCAGAGTTGATTTGGAAAAAAATATATAGTTTTATGTTGACTGAACTTTTATCTTCCATCCTGGCATATTAGCTGCAAGCTACTGAAACCTTAGTATAGTTACTTAGCTTCTTCATGTAATAAGAAGTGTTGCAGTAGGCAGTTCAAGACTTGAACACAGGTTTCAACAGGCCACTAACAACTGAATCCTCTTCTGTCACTGTAATTCTTAGCATGTGACTTTTGTCATCATGCCTACAAAATATCTACTTCTATGCAATGTCTGAATTCCAGGACTAAGATGTTAGAAGTATAAAACATAAAATAAATGCTAAGTGAATTCACCCCTATGTTAAGTAATTTTTTCCCAGATATTCCAAACAGTATACTTATACTAATAACACATTTACCATGGATGTATCACATAGTCATTCATAGCTATATATATATGGATATATGGAGATATATTTTATTAACTTCCCATATGTAGTCTTCTATTAAAACATAAAGGGAGAATACATAGTTTAGAGGCAGCTAGCATTGTGTGTCACAGATAGAATATTTGACAAAACTTCATTTTGATGAAAAACCTTCCCTAGCCAAGAGAGTTAATTTGTAAAAGCAATACAAATATGCATACTAAGTAGCTAGGATCTCACTCTATAAAATCTCTCACCTGGCCTCCTTCATGAAATACACAGGGCATTAGAGAAAGGGTATTAGAGTGTGATTTTTCCTGGCTCCAATCTTGATTTCTCTATTTTCAACTGGTGATATTTTTTTCCTTACCATAATTTATCTATAAAAACAGTGATTAAACTACTTAAAAGTGAAAGATACTATCTGTATAAGCATCTGCTATGCAGAGAGATTATTAGTTTCCCTTTCTTCCAAATCACTCAAATATCATCTCTCCACTGAAACTTTTTCCTATCATTGCAGTCTTCATTATTTCCTTCTAAGATATTTTTGGAGTTTTCAAATTAAAATATGTCATTTCAAGAAAATATCTTAAAATATGTTAGGCTTCAATTATTCTGATAATATCTGCAGTCACTGATGGTCAAAACCAGAATAGAAGGTGACCCCAACTATTAACTCAGTCTACTAGTTTATGTGCAATTCAATATGGAATTATATTCTCTCTTCTCTAAAGACTATAGTTTCATCTTATTTGCCTCCACAACTGGAGAATTCACTAGAGATTTTATTCATTTATTCCTTCATACACTAACATATTCATCAATTCACTCTTTTTTACTTTCTTTATGTATATTTGACATCAATTGTAGTCCCCATGGAATTCCCACCACCATTTCACCAGTGAACCTTGATCATATACATAAATCAGACACTACTCTAGATTCAGGGAAAACAAAAATGAAAGACAAATGGAGCAACTATCAGGTTTTACACATATCCAATTATAGCACTAATTACACACTGAGCATGTAATTACTCAATAAATACTTGTTTGATTGATTGACCTTTAGAAACAATTGTGTCTAGCAATAATTAAGTAAGCAATGATTTATAATTTGAATTTTTGAGTGTAAAAAAAAAAAACCAGTTCTTTCCACCAGTGCCTAGTGTTTTATCCCCGGATCTAGTGACTTTTCTTCTTCCTTCACAATAAGGTCATTCCTACGAGACGTATTAGAAATTTAAACAAATAATCATGATTGGTACTTCTGTACTGATTTTCAAGACATTTCCAGATATCTGAATCCCAGAAATATGTTAACATGGGATGAAGCTTGGGATCCTTAATGAATAGGAAAAATCCACTTAAAAGGCAGGCGTATGCAAAATGAGTTCTTAATAATATATAAGAAATCGCTGAATGTTGTTCAATGAAAATTATTATAATAGACTCTTAGGCAAACTGACTTTTACTTGTATTTGTTTCAGATACATTAGTTTTGTTTATATGAATCTCTGGTGAATTGACAACATAGAGCCAGTAGCTTGTTGTAAGGATCCCCACTGAAATTGTGATATTTGGAAAATTGAAGTAGCAGGAAAATCGGTTCTGTGTCCTGAATGAGTGAAGACTGCCTGATAAAGAATCTATGTACTTTCTAAGATCAAGGTAATTTCATCCTCATTCTCTCCATAATCTGCTGAGTTATAAGAATATTAAAGCCAATTATTTTTTTTTTGTTCCAGAGGGAATAAAAGGAAGACAGATGTGGCAAAAATACTCCAGGATTGAAAATATGTAGGCATTGTTTGTTATATTCATAAACTGCCTGACTTGTATTTCTACCATCTGAGACTTAATGTTTTCAGCTGTAAAATATGGTGTATAGTTCACCATAGAAGCCATAGATACCTACGACTGCTGCTACCATCATCATCACGATGGCTACATGATTAAAAATTATCTTGTACAGATGAAGATGTAAGCACATTGTAAGAATGTGTGACATTCACCTCACCTCAGAATAACTGATGTAGACACCTGGCTAACATTCAACTGGATGTTGTCTCTGAATCTATCCTTAGCATTATTTGAAGCAGGTTTCAGGACCTGAGAAAATGTCACTGGCCTTGATATTTCCCTTTCTGTTTCTGTACTCTCTCCATATCATTCTCTCCTCACTTGCTCCCTACACCTATGTTGTGTTTTCCTTAGGTTTATTACTCCCTTTCTGATAGCATTTAACCAAGATTGAATAAGTCAACTGAAACAATCAAGACAGTAAAACTAGATTTTTTTTCCTGAAGTAAATCTCATGGTGCTGCTGATGATGACAGTGATATTAAGAGGAATTTGTGAGTCATTTTTTAAAGTTTCTCTTTCCTGGCTACTTTTAAGCATGTTTCAGAACACTATTGCAATTAATCCTTACAATAACCCTATGAGATGACTAGACTGGGGACAACGAGCACAAAGAAGTTAAACTGTTTACTGCGGAGAATTTTTGTTTTCAAGTAATCAGTTGGCAAAACCAAAATTCTCTAGATTCAGAGTTCATACACCAGGAGGAATTGTGTGGCTTTTTTCCTAAAATACACAGTGTATGTTTTAGAATGTAATGGTAAAAGCCTCCAACAGTATAGCTTGCTTCCCACTGCAACCCAGACATTCACTACTTTATAAGCAGAATTTTATTTCAAAATAGCAGAAGCTAAACGTGAGTTGTTCACAGGGAAGACAGCAAAAAAAATAGCTTGCAAAGTTTATATTGTGCTCACATTATTTGCCACAAGGAGCCATGCTCAGTTGTCTGAAAATAATTTGGTTATGACAAGTTCTTACATTCAGCATTTAATGAATAAATCTATAGCCTACATGAATTCCATTGTCTTCAAAGTGAGGGAAATAAAACTACCAAGGGCCTCATTGATTTCAGAATTATGGGAAGTCCCTGGCTATATTAAAGTCTATTTATCCAAATAAATTCCTGATCATTCCACAATATGTCAGTTCTAAGTGCTTGCACACACGCTTCAGTTGCTCCTCAGAGGACATTTTTCTATATAGAACGTGTTCCTAGAAAATACAATACGTGATGAGAGCCTTGCCAAGCTGAGTGTGATGGGGTTTGTGGGTGGGAAGTTATTCTTTGAAAATCTTGGAAATGCTGAATACAGTGTCTAAACCACTTTAAAATGGCAATCACAATACTGGAGATTTGGTATGTGTAGAATTCCAGTTGCACTGAGGGAAAAGGGAGAGAGATATGAGGATCCTCATTGGAACTTTATTAGCAGCACCTCAGATAAAGTGGTTTAAATTATGATTATCACTTTACTATCAAATAATATTAACTGATCAGCAGTTGTTATTAAAAAAAATTCCTTTTACAAAGCCTAAAAAGGTTTATTGTATAAAAACAAATATAAATAAAAAAGAGCTGTAACACTACTAATGAAACAGTTTACCAATTTGTCATACATATTTCTAGAATTTTTCTATTTATTTAGTCAATATTATTTAAATATTTCCTGTAAGCTAAGTTCAACTTTACAGACAGGGAATACAGGAAAGATTAGATTATTTTTATAGGTGTGTATATTTACATGTGGAGTATATATTTTAGGCTTACTCTTTCAGTCAACAATATAATATGAACATTTTCCCATGTAAACAAATAATTCTATGGATGCAATTTTAAAGCTATATATTATTACCTTATATGGTCATGCAACAATTTTTTAATATATATTACATCAGCCTTCATATTTGTACAATGTATGATTTCTCTGTCAAGTTCCCACCACCAATTTACCCATGCACCACCACCATAGTCTTTTGTGCTCTTCCCACCCTTGTCCTTTTCCCTCCTCCTCCCCTACAGAATGTCTCCGATCTATAGTTGCCTGATGATTTTGATTTTTACTTTATTATAGTTACTTTTTCCACCTGATTATTTGGTTCCTCTACAATTTTAACCAACATTTCTCTTTTGTCTTTTAGCTTTTGATTTTCCTCATTACAAATACCTTCATTAATATCTTTGTAGTATCTATGTGTCCACATTGCATTGTGTGTCCCATGGAACATCTTTTCTACAAAATGTTAAGGAATGGTATGGAAATCAAGAGTCTGGTGGTCATAGAAATCTGAGAAATTATGTGGTAATCAAAGTTATATGCATTTCTGTATTGTATTTTTAGATTATTCAACATGCTTACGTGCATCTAAGAGGGAAACAGTTTGTATCAGTTGTCCTTTTTATATTCATATGACCACAGAAACTTTTCATGAAGCATCTTTTAAGACTTGGATACAACAGAGCATAGGCATAACAATGGTCAGAAAACATAGGATGCACAAATAAATCTTTGACTTATCTAAACTTTCACTTTGGTTAGACAATAGCCAGTCCTATCCATGTGGTCATGTGTGCCCACGGGGAAAGACAGTGTCAATGAGCAAGCACATCACCTAAATATCTTATGGCAAGCCTCTAACTGAGACCAAGTAGGAAGTGTTAGTTTCTGTTAAAATGTTGAGAATACCCAAAATTGAGTCATTTTCTACCCTCACAATTCTTTTAGAATTATGCTGAATCTAAAAAAAAAAAAAAAAGCCTACTCTCTAATAACAAGATAGAAGTTTTCATATAGCATCATAATTTTTGAAGATTGAATTTTGAGGATGAGAAAACATGATTTAAACACAAAATCACCCAAACATTGGAGTTGTTGAGCATCTATTATTTGTTAGTTACTATCTTGCTTCAGTATTGGACATAAACAGGTTATATTTCAGTTCTCATGAGGTTGGATCAGAGTTTATTTATGAATGAGAGGAGGGGATCAAAGAATAAATGGGCAATTTAACACAAAATGATAAAAACTATAATTAAGGTATGGAAAGTTGCTATGGGAATCCAAAATAAGAAACTTTTATCCTACATCAAAGATGCTGATGGAGGGCTCATAGAATAAGGATCAAGGAAAAGAATAAGAACAATAATAATAATAGAGACACAAAAACCAAAAATGAAAAGACTAGGAAAAATTGGGGACACTTGGTGGGGAGTGGGGAGGGGGAAGGTTGAGGGAAGATGGGAGCATGGGGGACTGAGGTGATAGTGCACTGGTGATATGGTGATGGGGAACACATGGGGATTACAATTGATGTCAAATATATATAAATTAAAGGGAAAAATAGAATTAAAAAATAAAAATGATAATTACACTGGAAAAAGAAAAGGCAATACAGGTGAGGAAATGATTATCATGTAGACAATTTAGAGAGAAGCATTCTATATAGAAAGAAAGCATATCAACTACTTAGGGATAAAAAAGAGCACTGTACTTACCAAAGAGTTAAGCGTTAGCTGAACACAGATATTTTTATAAGGAGTAGTTGAAGATGAGATGATGGAGAAAGGCAGTGCCAAATTATGAAGAAACATATATGGAAGATAACGATTTGTGCTATGGGAATTGGGTATGGGGAATTACAGAAGAGTTTTAAATAACAGTCATAGTAGCAAATTTGAGGAGTTTTATTAAAGAAGTTTGGTAGTGATATGGAATCTGACTGGAAGCTTAGAGGAAAAAAAAATCCCAAGTCAGAAGCTATTCATTACAAATTTAGTTTAAAAATGATTAGGTCCTGAGCAAGGCAGTAGTAATGACTGCAAATCATGCCATGCAGTAACTTTTTTTCTAAATTAAATGAACTTTTCTAGAGCAATGCTATTAATAATAATAGGGCAAAAGTTTAATAGAGAAATGAATTCCTTAAAATTTCCATTGATCAAAATTGACAAGGTGTGAGATTTTACTCCATGTTGTTACATGCTCAAACTTTATCTAAGCTAACCACAGCTAACAATACCAAGAGCAGCATTTTTAAGACTATATTTTGGATACATTTTCAAAGTGTGTAAGTTACTACTTTGAGACCTATAAAACCACTGACTACTGTGAAGTTCTTCCAGTCAAGATAACTGCCATTGGTATAGGAAGGAACTGAATTAAGAAGATAGATAAATATGATGGAGATAATCTGTTCATTCCCCTAACTCAGGTTCTAGAACCAACTGAAATCTTGAGGGAAACTAAACCTGTGCTTACCTCTTATAGCAAATATGGATCCTAGAGACCCTGATGCACAAAAATTATTTTTTCCTCTAGACATCAGGGAAGACCCATTCTCTTTGGTCCATATGGTCAAATATCTGAACTAAAGCTTTTTGCCTTTGGACAATTTCCTGAAAAAGTGCCAGTGAAAGTCACTGTTGGTGTATTTGGAGCTGACCCCTCCCTTAATTCTCACTTTCATGCCTGCCTTTCTGACCAAGATTAATGCATATAAAATAAGCTTGCCTTCACAATTATGTTGTGAAAAATAGAACCACCTCAAATTTAGTAATAACTTATGCATTTTAATGCATTTAAATATTTTTACTCCATCCTATAAGTAGGTCTACTACTACCCTTATCTTGCAGATGAAAAAACTGGGTTCCAAATAAACTAGTTAAATTGTTTTAAAGAATACATCTAATAAATGATAAAATACACTAAAAACAGACCCCATACATTGTGCACTTAAACATGGTATATCATCTACATACAAAAAGCATGTCTATTGCTATTTTGCCCTGAAGAGAAATGTTGGTTCATTTCAAATGGTCACTGTAGCTATCAGTTCAAAAGATAATTTAAAAGAAATAACCTGAGGAGATGGATTTTAATACAATTTCAGAAAAAGTCTCTTCCAACTTTTACGAACGTTCATGGCCCAGATATCCAGTGAATTAGAGAGACCTTTTCTCAGACCTTAGCCAACATTTCAGGGGCAACAACCTACAAGAAAGGGATTCATGTTTATCTTTGTAAAATCTGGAATTCAGGTATATATTAGATTTTATTCTAATTAGAAAAATTGTATAAACATCCTAAGGCATCTGATTATTCATTAATTAAATTATTAAGCAAGAGTATTTATTGAGCACCTATCAAATCTAAGTCTTTTGCTATTTACATTATTTTCTAAAGGTTGTTACAACAATAGTCTCACAATCAGAACTCAAAATAGAGTTGAGAGTGGAACAAGTATTTGGGGGAAGAAGGAAGAAGGAGAAAGGCTTAACGTACACACGCACTCCTCAGAACTTTCGGTGAGACATAATAACCTGTTACACACAATTGCTAAGACACACACACACAATACACACATGTGTCTACCAGTATAACAATCTGCCTCTACAGCCTCAGGGCAATGGAGATCTTCCACTCCAGCTTATTACAGAAGACTCGATCTAAAAGATAACCCTAAACACAAAACTATGCCTAACATGTAAATTTTGTGGTGACTGAACTGAATATTTACTTCAGAATTTGAATACCACTGGGAATCTGTGAAAAATAAAAAGTACTGTGGTTATGAGAATGATGGTATATGGGATATAAAAAACCAAGAGGATTCTTTTGATGAACCATTTCTAGCATACATACACCTTACATTAAGAGGAATTATTCACTCAGAAAATGGTAATTTCCATTTTAAATGCATCTGAGATTTCAACTATTTTTAGTGGTACAAAATTTTTACAACCTTTGACTCAGTACCTCCTACTAAACGCATCCTTTCAAAAGCATGAAATGTTGAAGGTCTGTCTATATTATTCAAACCAGCAATTAGAACCAGATGTTACTGCACTTTATATTTAGACACTACATTTCAATATCTAAAAAAGAAAGAATGCTCATGAAGGACAGAGAGAATAATTTATAAACGCAATTAAAGCATATTGTTTAGATTCCTTCTCACTAATTTACCTGATTGCAAAGTAAAATTAAATGAATTCATATTTAAATATAAAATTGGGCCAATGAGTAATGAAATTTTTTAAACTATGTATAAGAAAAAGAAGATACCAAGTACACTATTGTTGTGTCAGATACCTTTCTTTATCAGTTTTTTTTAAAAAAGATTTATTTATGCATTCAAGAACTGGGGTACAGGCCAGAGATGCAGCAAGTGAGAGGAGTCACCAGAGACAGAGTGGGGAGCAGAATAGCTGGACCTACTGAAATACACTGCTGAGGGGAGCAGTGGGTGAGACATTAGAGGTCTGCTTGTACCATGTAGGTCACTATCTAGGGATTGAACACATATTGCAGTGGCTGCAGATAGCTTCATAGTGCTGCGCTTTAACCCTCTGCATGACCACAGAGGCCCCCTCTTTATCAAGTTTTTTTAAAGTATTCCATCTCTTTTAATAAGCAGTCATATTCTAAATAGTATGATAAATAAATCCATATTAATTTTATTTTATTGTTTTCCCCCACAATAAGTTTACTCATTGTATTTATGTTAATTTTAAAATATATGAACCAGATACAAAACAGCAACTTGAAACTATGTGCTCTACACACTAGCAAAGCTTTTAATAGGAACATATAACACCACAGGTATCTTAAGTTTTTCCTGAGATTTGGCATGTTATTCATTTGGGGAAGTAATAGAATGGAAATTATATACCCCTTACAAAACTACTTAAAAATACCATGTCATACAAATGGAGTATAAATATATCATGCAAAATAGAACTAATTCTTAAAATGTGGTTGATTTAAATTATGGGTACTTGGAAAGAAATAGAATGGCTAACCATCTCTTTCCTTAACTACTGAATAATCAGTAGGGGTTTGCTTAACTCAGTGCATTATGCCATTTTCTTGGCAATAGATTTTCTTCTTACTTATGACTTTTACTTTGGATAATATTAAATTAATGGTCATTTCTGAGTGTATGTCAGTAGCTGGTGGCATAGAGAGTGGCTGCCATACATGATAGTCATAAAGGAGCCTGCAATGGTTAACAGCCTAATGCTTTGAAAGACACACAGGATTGAAAAATGAAATTAGTGATCATGTGAGAAGTTGCTGAACTAGTGAATAATGATGAGTAATCATTGATTCTGGGGGCTACCATATCTAGATAATTACAGAAGATAAGGCTAATAATTCTTTTTGGTCTTGAATTGATTTATTCAAAATTCATATGGTTAACAAATGCTGCAATGGTTTTTTAAAGTCACTTTTCAGGTTATTATAGTATTTGAACTCAAAACATAAACAGAGTTCACATATTTGTTCAAAATATTAAATAGGCACTTACTTTATAACATACACTAATAAATTCTACAGCATTTGCATTAATTAGAATTAGTTTCTTCTGTGACCTCAAAAATATGAAAATAAATGTAGCTCAAATAATAGTAACCACTGTTTATATACATGCTTTTCATGCCAGACACTACTCTAAACATTTTATATACATTATCTCATTTAATTCTCATATATAACTTACGTATTAAGAGTCATTAGTGTAACCTGTAAAAAAGGACATGGAGGTTACATGTATTATTTTAATGAGAGCTCACACAGCTTATAAGAAAAAGATCCAAGACTGAAACTCAGTCTGGTTACTCACTCTTTGTTCTTTGCCATGGGGCTAAACTTCAGCAACTAAGTAATAGTATGTCCTATACAATATATAATTTCAGGTAAGAAGATTAGGCCAAGCTGATATGTGAATACCCTATCACCAAAACCAAAGGTTCCTTTATCTTGTTGTTCTATCTTCTATATGCACCTTCTATATCTGACTCCAGAATTACTGATTACTTTAACACCAATTATTCTAGATAGCAGAAAGATTAAGAAAAGGAGGTGGTTAAACCATTTTCTTTTAAGGTCTTGACCCAGATTTTTAACAAGCAACTTCTTCATGTTGCTTTACAAGTGATTATAAAGGAGTCTGGGACATATAGTTTTTACTTTAGTTGACCCATGCCCAACTGTTATTTGAGATTCAAAATACTCGAGGAAAAGGAAAGAATAGTATTCTTTATAAAAGTCTTTCAAAATGAGCCCTGAAACAATTGTTCCTTTCAAAATATTCCTGCTACTACTGCTAGTACTTCCTTCTTTTTTTTTTTCTCTAAGAGTCTTTTGAATCCAGATGCCTTTGGGTCATTGGTAGACTTTGATTTTCCTGGCTCTCCCTCACATGCTATCTGATCTCTAAGTTATATGGACAAACTGGAAAATAAAAAACTGCTCAAGTTGCAGAACAACAGTATTTCTCTACATCCTCCTGATGAAAAACTGATTAAATAGATTTTCATTAGAGTCCCTATCATATTGGGGAAAATGGTTTTCTTGTTGATTATTTCATATATGTTTACAGTTCTATTTTTGGAATATTGTAAAAACCTAAGTAAGCATAATAGAATCATTAACTAGGAATTCAAAAAGAATATACTTAGCAGGTTCCTGATAAAAAAAAATTCATACTGCCATACAAAACAAAGAAAACACTATTGGTTTGGAATACTGCAGAGATTTAGGATATTTCTCTTCCAAAATACATTATCCTTATTGGTCTAGAGTGCCATTTCACTTCAGATCACACTAGAGAGACATCCATTAGTAAACATGATCCCTCTTTTCTTCTATTTTCCAAAGTCTCTAATCATATTGCCTTTAAGTTGATAGGCTATGAGTAGGAGTTAAAACTGAATGCTGTTCATAGGAACATGGATGGAACTGGTAGGGATTATGCTCAGCGAAGTAAGTCAGGAGGCAAAAGAAAAATACCAGATGGTTCCTCCCCTAGGAGGAATATAAGGGAACCAAATAAGGATCAAGGAAAGGAATAAGAACAATAATAATAACAACAAGAAAGATACAAAAACCAAAAATGAAAAGACAAGGACAAACTGGGGACACTTGGTGGGAAGGGAAGAGGTAAAGGGTAGAGGGAAAGGGTGGAGGGCAGACAGGAGCACCGGGGACTGAGGTGATGGTGCACTGGTATTACGGTGATGGGGAATACATGGGGATTACAATTGATGTCAAATATATGTAAATTTTAAAAAAAGTTTATATTAATAAAAAAAACTGAATGCTGAAGTCTCAAAATTACATGTCACTGGAAATAGTTTGAAGTGTATCAGGATGCACTATTTTCTCTAAGTCTGGAGTTATTCTCAAAGGATCCTGGAAATATGTGGATTGATTTGGAATATCAAATACTTAGGCACATGTATGAAATGAAGCAGTTTATATTTTTGGTAGCCTTTGCTTTGATTCTCTGGACCTCCTCCATGTGCCTGCTGTCTTCTGCCTCCTTATTCTCAAACAGTCTCTTTATTCATTCTTATTCCTGTCAGAAGAAAAGCACCAGAAGCTATCAATAACTTATGTCTTAGTCTCATGTATTCACAAGAGAAAGTCTCATATAAAAACATTTTTCAAAGTGTAGACTCCAAATAAGTGGTTGTCCCAAAGAAAAAATTTAAAGTTCTAGAGCTTACAAGTAGTTGACATATTGAGTGACTATACACTAAAAGGATCATCTACAAATGTCCTTATGTGCAAAAAAGTAATGCACTTGGTTTTCATGAGAATCACTAGGAAGCTTTCTAAATAGTGATTCTCTGATTCACCCAAGACTTATCAAATCAAAAGAAAGTATTTACAAGAATAACTAGAACTATAATATAAAAAAATTGAAATATACTCCTTGCTCATGAATTGTAAAAATTAACATTGTTGAAGTGGCCATCTAACCAAAAGCAATATACAGGTTCAATGCAATCCCTAATAAAATTTCAATGGCATTCTTCAAAAAAATAGAACAAATATTACTAAAATTCATATGGAATCACACACAAAATAAAGGCAGAAAAAGCCAAAAGAACTCCTTAGCAGAAAAACCTAGGAATATATATTTTAAAGAATTTTCCAATTTTTTTAAAGCCCAATGTATCTGGGTGAGGTCACTGACTAAGCTGGTACATATCCTGTGGAAGCTAAGGTGGTCCTTGCTATAGGACAAATAGCAAGATCTCTGAATTTACAAATGAATACAGTTTTATCATATGAGACACCATGTGTTGTCTGAAATCAATTACCCATGGAACAAGGACATGAAGAGAATTTCTCTCTTCAATACTGTGCAATAATTAATGTTCATAATAATAACCTTAAGTTACTACAAGATACTCAGCTATCTCTTACATTCTCAAAGAAAGATTAAACTCATTATTTTGTGTAGATCTAATTATATTCTATTTGTTTGGAAGTTGCTATTTTATATGGACTATGTATGTTTTGTGATCTTTTCAATTCCATTTAAAACCAATGAGAAATAAAATCAGCACAATGTTTTATCTTGAAATACTATTCCTTGTACACATCTGAAACAGTTCTGCAGGACAGGAACCAAATTATAAAACCACTTCTTAGGATTCTCAATTTTTCTATTCTCTTCTAATAATGTCTGTTATTCTTACTAAAGAAGACATGTTAGCATACAAAACAACGTTGTGCACTGACTCTAAGTGTGACCAAGGAGAAGGGAGGACACTCAAAAAAATTAGAGTCCTGAAATTCGCAACTAGTTACCAGGTTTGAAACATGGTGGAAAATATCTCTAATGTCTCAGGTCACATTTCCTACCTTACAAAGAGGGCAATAAATATTACGAAAATCCAGGATGCCAAGTCAGCTAATATAAAATGACCAGGAAAAAGTTCAGTTCACTGTGAAAGAAGCATCTCACCCTGACAATAAAGCTGCCAGCAGTGCTATGAGAAGTCTTTCCATTCACTCCTCATATGATATGCAGGGCTAGCCTCCAATATACATAGTGATATGAAGGGTAATGTAAAGGGAACTATCAAGTTTTTTAATTATTATAATTTTCTATGGTAAATATCAGTTCTTGATTTATCCCCAAACCTTTTCCCATGTCAACCTTCCTAAACTCAGTATTGAGAATATCATCTTGAGCTATTCAGTCCAAAAAGCTCAGTAATCTTTGACTTCCTATATTATTCTTATATCCCATATCAATATATCGGCAAACCCTAAAAACTTAACTTGGAAATATAATCCAAATCTGATCATTTCATTTTCACTTAATTGTCTCTATCTTAGCTAAGGCACCATCCATTCTGGCCTGGATTATTGTAATATCCCTTATCTGGTTTCACTTCCAGAACTCTCACCTCCCTACACAATATGATGGATTTCTGGAGGGATTTTCTCACCCTATTCCACACGTAGCTTTCAGTCACCCCTGTCTGTGCCTTCATGGAATGTCTCTCCTCACGCTCATCCCTCTGCCTGTAGTACACAGCACTTGCCTTTACCAAGAGCCGGATACTCTGCTCTGTCTAGCCTCAGTCTGAAGTAGATCTTGTGTCCTTGGGTCTTGGCAACAACTCAGTAATACTATTCTCTTGCCAGCTACAGTTAAACTCCAGCCTGTGTTCTGGGTGAATCTTCTGCAGGAAGTATTTCCTGTCATCCTTTACCTCAAGTGACCATGACTCAGGAAAGATTTCTATTCTACCCCTAAAGACAGCCTGTACTTTTTCACCCCATGAATCTTCACCTGCTCCCAGAACAGGATTTGCTGCCTTTTCCCACTAGCCTCAGACTTTTGCTACACAGGAGACAATGTTCTCAACTAGGATTCAACTCAAACCAGCTTTGCTAAACCATCGGAGTCTCACCTTCCACTCTATTGTGCTACTCTACAATGACCTTCAACATCCTATTCACATCTCAGTAGCCATCCTTCATACAAACCTTAGTTTAAGCTTCATGATCATCATGATGCTTTTTCCCCCTCCTTGAATTTTAAGGTGCTTCATTTGTATCTCCCATATTCCTAATTAAGTCATAAGTTCTTTGAAAAATGAACTAAACCATAGCAAAAATTTTATGTCCCACCATAGCATATCTGACATTTTAGTTGCTCAATATATTGTACTAAATGAGGTTATATATTACAGCATTAGAAATATGGACTAAGGTTCAGATTTTATCATTGTGTGATTTAAGCAAGCTTTTAAACCACAGTCTTCTTTATTTGAACAATGAAGAATATAGTTACTGTAAGGATGATTAAGATTTTTGTATATAATGTGTTTGAGATGTAACAAGGATACAATAAATAGGAGACAGTAGCACATTAATCATAAATTATATTGTAATAAGCACCTATCTAAGTCATAGATTGGTTTTACTCTGGACCAGAGGTCAGCTCTCCAAATGGAGGCTAAACTTAAAACCATAATAGCTTCCTTAGTAGTTGGCATAAGAATTATTGCTGATCCTTGTCTGTCTTTACAGTCACAACCATGTGCATAGATAGTAACACCAGCTGTTGCCTGGTGGAACATATGAGTATCAACCTATATACCTAAGTGGAAAGACCACTGTGAAGTGGAATTTAAAATGTTTAAATAATGTTCAAAACTTCTGCCAAAATTCAGGTAAAGAATAAACCAAATGTCAATTTTTGATAAGAAGCCTTAAGTAGAAATCTTTGCTTAAATAAGGACAGGGGTGAATTTAACTGCAAAAGACATTTTCTTCTATTTATGATAGGCTACCCTATGATAGGTTTTTGAAACCAGTATACTACATAACAATAAAATTGTTATTAAATATCATAAACAACAAGATAATCATAAAAAAGATACCAACCGTAAGTTAATGACTTTCACCTCTCCATGTATATTCTATTCTTTTAATTTTATTTATTTATGCATACAAGAGCTGGGGTATAGGCCAGAGGAATGGGGGCATGTGAGAGGATTCACCAGAGACAGAGTGGGGAGCAGAAAGGGCACACTGTTGAGGGGAGCAGCAGATGAAGGAGGAGAGGTCTGCCATGCCATGTGAGTCCCCTCCCTGGTTGGAGATCAAACTCTGCAGTGGCTGCAGAAGTACCACAGTGCAGCGCTCAACCTCTTGCACCACCAGAGAGGCCTTCCATGTATATTCTAAATTCTTAGAAGTTAAAAAGACCACATGGATTCTCAAATGAATTCTATCAAACATTTATGGAAGGAATTATACCAATTATATACAATCTATTCCAGAAGATAGAAGGAAAGGAAATATTTTCTTGCTCACTCTGTAAGGCCAACATTATCCTTATAATAAAACCTGGCAAAGACATTACAAAAAAGAAACATATAGACTAACATCTCTCATGAACATCTATGCAAATATCCTTTAAATATTAGCAAGTTAAATCCAACATACATGAAAATAAAATTACATTGTGATATGTGGAACTATACTCAAGGTATGCCAGACTAGTCAACATTTTAAAATCATATAACACAGTACATCAGATTTGCAAGTTGAAGAAAAAAATCACACAATCATATTCATAGATGTAGATAAACCATCTGACAAAAACTTAATATGTATTCATAAAAAGGATATAAAAGGATAAAAAGGATATAGAGGAAGGGATATGGAAAAAGTGCATGTAGAAAAGAGAATTAGGGAACAGTGCAGTACAAGGTTTCATCCAAATTCTGTGGGGTTATACAGCACAGTGAAATCTCTTAGGGTTATTATGAAAGCCACCAAATATAAGGAAAATAGCAGTGGATGCTGATGTTGAGGGGATGACACCACCTGGGATTCAGAGAAGTTTAGCAAAAAATAACAACAAAAGCTTCACACTGGAGTGAAGTGTTTGCTTGGAAGCACTATGGGAACATTTATGGGGGTGGTTAGAAATTGGGGGAAATTCTTTAAGGAATCTTGGGTTCTTAGCTTGATGTTTATATTAACTAGGACTTTGAATGGGGGCCAAGAAAGCATGTGTGAAAGCAAGGTTTGGGACTTTTCCCATAAGTCAGAAGTCATATTCATACCAAAGAACAACCAAATCAAGTATAGGAAAGCCACCTGTCTCACTAACAGGTACCTCTTACCTCTTTATCTATACTTTTTCTAAAGACCAGGACAGTCATAGCTAAATGCCCAATTACAGTAGTCAGAAAATTAGCAAAATTTGAATAAGGCTATATATTTTGATAGTAATATTGTATCAAAATAAATTTTCCAATTTCTGACAACTGCACTATGATTATGTAACAGAATGTCATTAAGAGTGACAGACTAAAATATTTAGGTATAAACAGGCATCATGTTTGCAACTTTCAAATGGTTCATTTCATATGAAGACAGAAAGGCAGAGAGAAAATGATAAATGTGGCAAAATATTAACAGTTAGTTCATATGGGTAAAGGTTATGAGACAATTAGTTCTCTGTATTATTTCTGAAATTCCTCTTAAGTTTGCAGTTACTTCAAAACATAACTATTCTAAAAAGTCTTTGCCAACAACAATAAAAAATAAAAACACAAATTCAAGCCATTCTTAGTTGCCGATGAAATCTTGTTAAGTAGCAGGTCCTTAACCGTGTGAGAAACATGGCATACTCACTGAAAAATACACCCTCTTTCCCACCCAGCATCTTTAACTTTATGGCAACAATTCTGAGGTATTAAAACATTTTCTAGAAATTTCTGTGAAGAAAATGCCTGAGTTGGAAAGGAAGTGTCTTAATCTCTGCCCATTATCCCAGAAGAAGAAAGCAGGAGCCAAAGGATTCTTTCTTTTTTGTTTGCTTACTAGCCAACAACCTTGTCTCTTTATTTCATGAAAGTAAGTTTACGTTTCATCAGTCACTTACAGTCACATTAAACTCCCTGTGAGAGGGTAGTAATATATAATGGGAAAATATTTTTTTTTGGCTGATACATTGTACCTCTAGAATAAGGCCCCAAAATATTTTTGTGCTTCTTATAAATAACCAAACAATAATACTAATGACCTTATCTATTTCCCACAATCATTATATGCTACACCCACTAATGATTTAGTACTGAAGTACTATTTTAGTGATAACAATTGTGCTGATTTTATTAACTCATTTTCTGTGTGTTTCAATGTATTACGTTTATGAAGTCTATCAAATGGTAACACTTTCTTAGGTAAAAAAAAATTGCACATATTTTATAAGTGTTTGGAAAGGAACCATATCCTTTCTGCCCAGTATTCCAGTCTGAGTTTAGAGAATAAAACCCCTATCCCACTTGATAATTTCTACTTATTTCTGAAGGGACTGAAATTTTATTGGGGGAGGTGAGAAGCAATTTAACATGCTTAATTTGGGTACTTTCTCCTGCCTCTAGGTTAACTAGGGTACTGTATTGATTATTCCTATTGCACAGGGCAGCCAGACTTGAGTCATGACTTAGACCACCTTTCTAGAAGTAGTTCTGAAGGTTCATCTCATTCCCTGTTGAGGACTCATTGTAAAGTGAAGAGAGGGAGAGAGAGATAGACACACATATATATACTTCATATTATAAATATAAACTATAAAATAACAGCAATCAGTGAGTGTATATGTTTTGAAAAGCATTCAAGACTTTTCAAAATCAAAAATAATATTTGACTATCTTTTTCTTTTGATTTTTTACATAAATTTGTTCAGGATTTAAGAAGAGATGAGTACTATTTAAAGGCCCCCTAAAATCTCATTTGTTTTTATGGCTAGTGTTTCTGCTTCCATACATGTGAATTTTTCGTAAATTTTACACTAGGTTTAAAGTCAACATAGTTCTTTTCTTAAAAGATTTATTTATGCACACAAGAACAGGCTAGAGGTGCGGGGGATGAGAGGATTCACCAGAGACATAGTAGGGAGCAGAACCAGCAGACAGACTGAAATGCACTGTTGAATAGAGCACTGGGCGAGACAAGAGGGGTCTGCTGTGCAATGTGGCTCACCTCCCTGGCCAGAGATTGAATTCATGCTTTAGTGGTTGTGTATAGCTTCATAGTGCTACTACTTAACCAATTGCACCATCAGGGAGGTCTCTCAACATAGATTTCTATTAAGCATGGGTAATTTACAAAACCTCTATTTGTATTTCAAAACAAAGTGATTATTCACTTACTTCATTGCCTGATAGGGTAAGTGTTCATTAGAAGCCATTAGTGACCATTAATTAAGAAGTACAGTTATTTCCATTTCCTAAGGCTTTGTTTGAACATCACAAATTTCATGACAATCTCTGGCAACACCTCCAAAGAGAAGCATCTCTCTGATGAAGTCAAAAAGCAGAGAAACTGGACCTGAACAGGATTAAGTCTGGCTCTACTGGCTGGATGGGAAGTGTAGTAACCTGAGAATGAAGTGGGGAGAGCCAGGTAAAGTCACCCTCTAACACTGGCACACTCCTGGATGTTGGTAGCTATTAGAAAAGGAATCCTTCTTTTGGAATTTGTATTATAGTAAAATGAGAATAAGATCAAGAAAGGTGTCAATCCAGAAAGAACTAAACAAAATATCAACCTGGTAAGACGAAGTCTGGAAACACCCTGAGACCTCCAAGTCAAGCTATAGTCCTTGGTCCTTTAAATTATGAGAACTATTATATATACTTTTGCTCAAGGAAATATTGACTGGCTTTCTCCATTTTATGACCAAATAAATGTTAACTAATATAGAGCATCTATTTACACTTTCAAGTTTATTTTATGCACAAGTAAAATGCTATGCATATATCATTTAGTTTCAAGCAAGAAAATAAAAATTACTCTAGGTATTCAAAATAGAGGAAACTAAATAATGGGAATTGGCTCTCTAGGTGATGAAATAACTGAAAGACAAATGGGATGGAGAGGCTACCTAAAGATTAGCTGCAGCAGCAGGCCTGGAGGAGGCAGCTCAAAGAGCCCAAGTGTCAAGTTATCTGGAAGAATGTAAAACAATGAAAAGGGTACAGCCATTGAAAACAAGAGTTACTGGAAGTGTCTTCTGACAAAGAGCCGTCTCAGTGTCAGGGGAAGAAACACCAGGGCTTTTCCCTTCACCAGTTGTGATTTCCATCAGTACCTCTCATTGGCTAGACCCAAGTGAATAGCTCACACAAGAGCCTGGGAAACAGTCGCAGTGATTATTTCTCCTCTACTCAACCTTCACATCCAGTAACATACTAATTCAAGCATGACTGGATCTGATAGCAGACAAGCCAAGGCCCAGCACAAGTGATATTTATAAATTAGCAAATACCCGATCTCAAAGTGTGAACTGCTTTCTCACCAGAAAAAAAAAAAAGAGTGTACAACAAATACTTGCTTAGCACTATTTTTTCCTCATTTTTCCCTCCCAAAGCAATATGAATCAAGAAAATGGATATTATATATTCAAAAGTTCTCTAAGTAACTCAGATTACATTTATATCACCCCTCTTACCTTAATCCTCCTTACCTAACAATAGAAACACTTCTCTACCTCATTTCAAAATTCAAAACATGAGTGAGGATATGCTTAAAGTCTGATATGCTTATTTATTTTCCCTGCTTATCCATTTTAAAATTGAGAGAAAGAGAAAAAAGCAAACTGGAACAAGTAAACAAATAAAAGGAAATGATGTTCAATGCTAGGATTCTAAACCACTGAACCAATATTATTTCTCAGTTATTCCAGAGATTTATGTCAAAGAACTTTTTAAACTAAGACAAAATTTAAAGGAAACACAGTGGTTTTATGTCACACTTCAGCACAAAACCTTTAAGTGTGATTTTAGGATATAAATCAATTTGCATATTTTAGAAGAGAAAAAAGATATCCCCTATCTTCTTAACTGTATAATTGGATACCTATGCTCCGTATATAATGATTTGCCCACAATCCTACCTGTAGTGGTAAAAATTAGAGGCCACAGAACCTAGATTTGTAACTAGGGAACAATTAGTTCTATTCATTAGGGGAAATTTTACGAGTTCAGTAAATGAGGTGTGTCTGCTTGAGTGCTTAGGTGTAAAGGGGAATTTGGCAGTACTGAAGTCATAATATACTACGTACTCGGAAGCTTCTCAGGAATCTAAAGGTCATCTGCCTCCCAGTCCCAAAGAAATACAACACTGCAAAAACTTCCCTGGCCATTTAAAACCTGCCTGGCTAAACTTTCTCTTGGGGCCTAAAGGGATGACACATCTGTCAACTCAAGCAGATAGACTATATGGAACCCTTTTTAAAACCCTTATATCTGGCTTCATCTGTCCTGCACAGGTATAAGATAATATCTGTGAATGTGCTCAGACTGAAATAGTTAGATTTACCCACTCTTATGGGAGATGGTATTTGGGCTGATAAATGAGGAGTGAATAATGGGGTTCTTCAGATGACTGTGGGTCACCTCAGTGAGAATTCAGAATCCTAAAGTCAGTGTGATGAGGCATGATCACAGACTGGAAATTCAGACACTAAGAGGCTTTGACAAATCTTTTCAGCATCTTCCCAATCAAGCTGGAAAGTACTTATTGCCTAAATCTGAAGTCACTATTGCCTGGATGTAACCAAGTGACATCAGAATATACTGAAGACCACATAATGGGCAACACATCATTATCTTTTAAAAATATATTGATGCTATCCAAGTATATTCTCTATTCTCATTTATTCCTTTTGCATTGCCTGTTCTTCCTCTCTACCCTTACCTTTATATCAGAATAAATTTGAGCAAATTAACAAAATTAAGAGGTATTTTCCAGATTTACTAAATATTCTTCCCAAAGACTTATATATTAAAGAACTGTTCCTCATAGGCTATTTAGTGCTTTCTAAGAATAACAAATTTGTCTTGCCAATTTCCAAGTCATTTGTAGTTCATTCACTTCTCTTAATTTAACTTTTCCCAACCCGGATTCCTTTTATTTCTTCTTGCTGTTTAATTGTGCTAAAACTTCCAATACTATATTAAAAAGTGTACATCCTTGCCTTGTCCCTGAGCTTAAAGAAAAGTTATCAATTTTTCACTATTATGTGTGAAATTGGCTATGGTTTTACCACATAAGACTTTTATTATGTTGAGGTATGTTCCTTCTATCCTCGTTAAGAGTTTTTATCATAAATGAACTGCTATATCTTGTCAAATAATTTATCTGAATCTCTTGACATGATTATATAATGTTTGTCCTTTTTGTTAATGACTAATTGTGTATATTAAAGCATCCTGTGTCCTTGGAATTAATCATACATGGTCATAGCATATGATTGTTTTAATGTATTATTGAATCGTTAGTTAGAATTCCATTGAAAAATTTTCCCAACTGTATTCATCAAATGCACTGATCAGTAATTTTGTGTGTGTGATGTCTTTAAATAGCTTTAATAAATTATGGTAATGTTGACTTCATAGAAGATATTAGTATTTCCTCTTTTAAAAAAATTTTGAGTAGGGGTCCTCCCCTGTTGGCACAGTGGGTTAAGCAACGCACTATGAAGCAAAATGCAGCCACTGTAGCATGAGTTTGATCCCTGCCGCTGGCCAGATAGGTGACCCACATGGTGTGGCATATCTCTCCTGCCTTGCCCGCTGTGCCCCTCAGCAGTGTATTTCAGTCAATCTGCCTGTTCTGCTCCCCACTCTGTCTCACCCCCTGCACTTCTGGCCTGTACCCCAGTTCTTATACAAATAAATCTTTAAAAAAATAATAAAAAATGAAAAAGTTTGAGTAAAACAGTTCTATACTATCCTTAACATTATAACAAATTTAAAAATTATATCTAAAATGAAAAAGTAGAGATACATTTATTTAGTTAGCAGACAGTAATATCTATTACATAATGTATTATCTGCACATGTGGAAACAAGAAAGGGTAAAAAGGAAAAGGAAAAAAAGACAAATACTTGAATCAAAATAAAAATGACATAAACTTGTCTACCTAAAGAAATATTTGGTGTTCAGATATTCTCAGTAACTGAAAACCATTTTTAATAGTCACTGGTCACAACAGGGTTCATATGTGTGTAAATGCATATACACACAGATATATCTTATAAATATACTGCATCACATATGCACATGTGTAGATTATATATGTAATCCATTGTACACAGACATGTGTCATGCATATAGGTATAATACATTGCATATGTACACACATATTTATGACTAGGTCATCATATGAACAAGTTTAATAAATATTTGTTGAACAAATGAATGAATGAATACATATATGATTTCTGGAAGCTACACATGTATATCCAATTCATTCAATAAGGAAGTCTGAATTTGGGAGATTAAGGGTTTCCCATCTCACTATATAATTCTTGGTATTGTTTGCAATTTTTATCTATGTATTGCTAATTATTTTTCCATGTTAAACATAATCATCTAGAAGACAGGATTGGGGTACTTTTGCTTTGTATTTTTATATTAAAATACTAATAACTACTAACCATACAGTATTTATTAGCTATTTTTGCAATAAGATAAGATTACAACAGAGAACACATATTTTGAAACTCACATGGATAAACCCAGAGAAAAACAATATATATTACCAAAAGAATGGGCAGTTGGATTTTGTTTTGTCCAAAACTCTATCCCATGAATTTCTAGTTTCCCACATTAGATAAAAAAAAAAAAAAAAAAAAAAAAAACAGAGATGAAGGTATTACTACAAGTCATAGATACAACCATTTATATTTCTTATCTTTAAACCTTTGTATCATTCTCCGTTAAACCTTTTTCAATTTATCCTATAGATGTCTGTCTCAACAATCATGTAGTCATAATTTAACTAAGTATTAAAATTGAAATCTTCTTAGAAATAATCGGCTTCCCTACTCTTCTTTTTTGCCTCTCAGTAATTACTATTCCTGTGGGCAGGTGGTATAAAGGCTATAAAATATTTTAATAGAATTTTTAGTTTCATGATTAACTGATACAAGACTGAAGTGTTACTCTTCTCAAATGTAATCAAGTAAAGATTATAGTTTTGATTAGCCATTGAATAGGTCCAGAAACATAATCAGATACTTGCTTATTTTGTCAACCTCTGATTTAGAGTCTTTTTTGCAATATTGAATGGCCTTAATCTACTAACAAATAAGGTATCTGATTTAAGTAGACAAGGAAAAAATGGTTTTTCTATGACAAGTTTCCTCTCTTATGTACAGAAATGGACTAAAATCTTCATAATGATCTACTAATGGCTATAAGAATTTGATACAAGGTAAGAAAACTTTTGAGTGTTACAAAGTTAGAATTTTTATTTTGTCACCTCTTTTCTCAAATCACTTAAAAATACTTCTGGGACTCCTGTAATATAAAGTACCAAAAAATAAAGAATTTCAATCTCTAGCTAGAAATGTTCAGTGCATTAGAAAACTAAAATACAACTATGTAAGGAAAAAGTAAAAACACAAACTTTGTATGAAGTATAAAATTGTGCCATACAGACAACAATTTTTCTTTTTAAAAAGATTTTATTTATTTATGTATACAAAAACTGGGGTCTAGGTCAGATGTGCAGGCAGTGGAAGGATTCATCAGAGACAAAGTGGAGAGCAGAACAGGCAGAACTATCAAAATACACTGCTGAGGGGAGCAGTCGGTAAAACAGGAAAGGTCTGCTGAGCCATGCGATTTAGCTCCCTGACCAGGTATTGAACTCCATGCTGCAGTGGCTTGATAGCACTGAGACTTTAATCCCTGCACCACCAGGGAGGCCCCACACAGTTATTTTTCACTTTCTTTTTTTTTTTCTTCTTTGCCACTCTTAATATTTTTTTTTAACAACTCTTCCACTTTCTAACATTATTATATCTTTAATCCCATTTTCCATCCCATTCTTCACACACCCCTTTAGTGCTCTACCTTTCCCATGGCTGTGAAGACATACAAATTCTGATGTTCCCCAAATGAAATGCTTCATTGCAGACCTCAGATATGATAAGCCACAGATAGGTCATTACATTGACTTGACTGTCTCAAATGTTTCTAATTAACATCTTCAAAATGGAACTCTGGATTATCATTCAGAGTCTGTTCCATCTCTCTATTATTAAAGTCAGAAATTAGACACTCATCCATTATACTTCAGGACTTTTTAGCTCCTACATCTAATTCATCATAAAGAATAGTCAATTCAATTTCCAAATATTACTGTAGTCTTCTACATCTCTCTTTCACTCTTATTGTTTACCTGACTCCTAATATGTACTCTTTGGCCCTCCTTCTGCCTCCAATCCATTCTTCACATAGCAGTCAAACTGATTAACATGAAAAGCACATGTCATTTTCTTAAAATCCTTCAGTCTTCCTATTGTGTTTAAGATAAAGTATAAAAAATACAATTTGAACCATATCCCTTACCATCTTTATGTGTCAAATAAAATCATTATTTTTTCATAAAACAATAATTTTAATATATTTCATATTAATTGTGGTTTTCATTTTTACTTTGATTTTATCTATGTACCCACATATATATCAAGCTTGATGTATAAAGGACCAAATCTCCTATACACATGATCTCATTTAATATTCAAATAACCCTGTTCTATTTAGAACCCTGTTCTAACCTATTTTACAGATGTGGAAAATAAGAGTTGGAGAAGAAGAGAATTTCCTGAAGAGGCATAACTGATGAAAAGAAGTCATATTTAAAACAAGAGCTATTGAAACTGAGGTTTATATAATTATCTCTGATGCAGTATCATCCCCTTCACATACATTCCCCACTGGAGATGTCTCAAAACAACAGTTGCAATAGGAAACCTCCTCTTGAAACAAATATTTTTGGCTTTTACTTTTTAAAAGTTTTAACTTTCTTTTTCTTTTTATTCAGGTAATGTTAGTTTATAACACTATGTAAGCTGTAAAGTTTCTCACCTCAGCAACTGTATCTATCACACCATAGATAGATGACACATCTATCACACCACCAGTGTCCAGTAATCATCCACTACCAAATAACCAATCCCTCTATTATTCCTTCCTCCCTCATTCCCTCCCTCTAGTAACAACCATTCTCTTGTAGAGTCTCAGGGTTTTTGTTTTTTGTCTGCTCAATTGCATTTTTCCTTCCTAAAAAATATTAACAAGGTAAAAATCAATATGAAATTTTATCTCAAAAGTGTGAAATATTTTTTAATTATCAAGGAGGTATGAAACTCATGATACAATTTTATAGGAGGTTCACACAAATATTTTTAAATAGAGAAACCTCAAGTGCTAAAAGCTTTCAAGAAAGACAGACCCAATCCCAAATTCATGGATTTTAGTTTCATAATATAGATTTGTTAGAGTGACCCAGTGCAGCTAAGCCTAGCACTTCTTGCCAGGCCAACCACCAATCATGTCTGCCAGGATGAAGGTCAAATTCTGGCCCCTGAATTCCAAGGTACCACCCACATCACCCCGGCTGGACGAGTTGCCTAAATTCCACCTTAGACATACAAGTCAGGGGATACCAGAAAGAGGGTGGTGCTAAGCAGTCATTTGGGGAACTTTTAATCAGTAATTATGTATGTGAACTCACTTTTTTTTTGGTCAATGTCTTCCTACTAGTCAGACTGGGAAGGAGGAACTTGAAGAGGGCATAGAGTAGGCTATGAGGGAATGGATGGAAGAGCCTCTGACCTCAGTAACAGCAGACCTCTACCATGCCCTACCACCCCAATAGTGGCAGGACTTAATAAGATGTTGCCCAAGGATGCCACATATGCCTGGGCTCCAAACATGGAAGGCCTCACTGTACCCTGCTGGCTCTGTAGCTTTAGCTTCACACCATCACAGTAACTAGACCTTCTCACTCTTCCTCTCTCCAGCTTTTTTTCCCTCTCCCTCCACCTCACTTGTAAAATAATTTTTTTTCTGCTCTAAAGAGTGTTTTGTTTGTACTTGTGGTAGTGAGTGACCAGGCTCAGAACTAATGAGAAAGGTACTGAACCTATGACAGTTTTCAGATGCTTTGCCTCGTTAAAAAAAAAGTTTTAGGATTTAAGAATTAATGTGGGTGATGCACATAGCACAAGTCTGCATTCAAATATTACTTATTATGTTTTCATTACAGCTGTACAAACATGTAGTGAGAGATTAGGCAAAAATCAATGTGTTCTGATTTGCGCGTGTGCTATGGTCAAGAAACTGTGACTATGGAGTAACTGCAGTCAAGCAAAATGAAATCCCCCAAGGTTAGGCCCTGGAATGAGCTTCAATCCCTGTCCTAGATGAGGCTCCCTAGAATGTATGCAAAACCTTGTAGATGAGTTCAGTTCATGGTTTTTTTCAAGCCTTGTAGATGAGTTCAGTTCATGGTTTTTTTCAAGCTTTAAGCTTATCACTTATCAAAATTCTTTCTACCGTATACTATATACTTGAATCTCTCCTTTAGTATCTATCACTCAAGGACTGGCTGGTGCCTTGTTGTTAGCAGCTCCCCTCAGGGTTTATATGTAGAAACCTCAAGTGCTAAGTGCTTCCAAGAAAGACAGAGACCCAAACCCTGGAATGAGACATATCATGTGAAAGAATAGTGAATTCCCTGTTTTTGTTCTTTGTGGTGCTATTGAGGATCAGTCCCCCAGTTGTACTGATCTTGTCAGTGGTCACCAACAGTCAGCAGCCATGTTTTGTGACTGCCTGTGTACTGTTACTGTGAATAATCTATTCCACCTTCTCTATTCACAAAACAGGGGGTAAGGTCTAATGTTCACCATTCAACATATCTAGATGTATTACTAAAATCTTGTTCCAATCCCTTTAGTCCACAATGTAATTTAATGAAGTTGTTTGCTAATTAAATCATATTAAAAGGTTAAAGTTCTAAAGACCCAAGACACATATAATGGACACTTAAAGAAGGGTGGGTTAATGTCTAGTATCCCTCCAGAATATAGATAATATGTTCAAATGTAGTTAATTAATAGCATAGATTTTAAAACCACAGGGAAACTGATTTCTTTAGAACTGATAATCAACTTAACTAATTATGAGTTATAATCATGAAAAATATTTAGGGAAACAGTTTCAAAATGCTCACTGGTATTGGTCTTAGGAAACAGAATCAGACTTTAGAACTCTCCCATTATTTGGTCAGTGGTATTCTCTCATTTTTGATGACCCTGGATCCATTCCAAATGCCATCCCTTTCTTTTGTCATGTATAATCACCACCCAACAGGGATACTTTTCCACTTCATTGTCCATATCCATCATGCCTCATCACCTCTTTTCTCTGGGCAAACTACTTTTTGCTGACCACTCTTTGCTAGTTCCTTGTTCTAATTCCTTTGGAATCCTCTATATCTAGTGTCATAGAGCAAAAAATGGGTCCACAATGTAGTCTCTGTTCACCCGTGGAATTGTATCATGCTTTTTCCAATTTACCCACATACAGTCATTTCATACTTGGATGCTGCAAGACAGAAATTTGTGTTGTTCTTTGTAACCATTTGTGAAAACAAATAAATAAATGACAAGACTTATAGGGGAAAGGGGAGTGATCCATGAGTCTATGATGCTCCTACATTGGTATTGAAAGATATTAAAGCTAAATTTGTGTTGAGAATACCAGTTCCCCTTACATACACCATTGGCAATTCAATTATGACTAGCACAATTTATTTCGATAATATACATGTGTTTTGGGGCACATGTATATTATGGGAGAATGAGGGTTCTAAATTGAGAGAGATTTTATAGTTGCTGGAACAACAACAACAAAAAAAGTCACAGTAAGGAACATAGAACCTTTGGTGGTAGATTTCTAGCTCAACCTAGTATGGCAATGGAGGTCTAAGAGAGGTATTCTTTATAGGGTTCATCCTCAGGGAGAGGCATCAGTTTCTGCTCCCTGAGTATGAAGTAGCATGGAAAAAATGCTGAGAAATGGTGCATGAACATTTTATAGTAAGGTAGATATAAAAGCAGAATTCTTTTGGGATAATAATGTAAATGTGTTTTTGTTTTTTGTTTACAAATAGCTTGAAATGTCCTTATATACTTATTCTTTCTTATGGATACTTAAATGAAATCCTGAATCATTGCTTGGGTATGGAAAGAGATCGCTCATTGCTGCTCATCTTTAATAACTATTGAATTTTTTAGTAGATTCATGGTTTCTCTGAATAAATATAGCATTTCTCAGCCTTCCTTATAGTTATATATGGCCATGTGACTGTGTTCGGACCAATGAGATAACAATATATATAATTTGTGTGGAGGAAGCTACCGTAAGTTTGTAGGTACCTACATAAAGAGATAGTTGATAATATGTCCTTTGTTTCTTCTTCCTTCCTACCTCCATTCTGCTGCTAAGAACATCAAACCACTATCCTGGATGAAGATGAGGAAGTACCCTAGTCACAGTAAAACCATGATGAATTCACAACCACCATCCAACCCTGGAGAATACACGATGGCATTTTTAATCATATGTCTGGAACCTGGACCAGAGTGGTTGGGTAAATGAGAGGCTGGATGAATTTCTCTTTCTCTATATGACCTTTTTATGTATCTCCTAGTTTTCCTTCTACCATGTTATTTTTTTTCTGTATCCTAAATGGTCTTTTCCCCCCTGAATATTTGTCTTCTTCTTCTATACTTTCTCAATAAGTCCATCCAGTTTAAAAAGGATTATAATTGTTACTGCCTTCCCAGCAAGCTAAATCAATTACTAATCAAATTATTACTTTCATCTTCCTTTCGTTTTTTAAAATGGTCACAGTGGTGTTCAAAGATCTCTCTGGCAGTAACTTACTTATCTCCCAAAGTTAAGGAGTGACTAAGCTCTGCTTAGAATGCCAAAACCTTTTGCAACTTGACTCTAAAATCATCTTTCTCCACTCATGAAAACACCAATTACATTTTGGAGGAAAAATACATATTGAAATGCTCCACTTTTTACTCAGGCTTTCTACCCTCTCTGGAATAACCTATTCTCCTTTCAATCATATGAGATAACTTGTGCTAGTGTTCAAAACAGCCCTCAATAAATATTACCTTCAAAACAGATATGAAGTTCATGTCATTTTTCCTAAGATTATGTCCAGTATCCACAGAAAGAACCATAGCCTTTCCTTGCTTCCATAGCCATTTATCTTAAATTATTAAAATACATACCACATGTTATTGGAGTTGGTTCATCCCATGTCCTTCCAGCAAAGGTTGCAAATGGCTAGCTCAAGTGTCAAAAATCATGCCACTGATTGGTTAATTTGTAGTGGATACAAACTTGTCTGTTTACTGTTAAATAGTTGAATTTGAATGATTTGCCAGTCATTCTCCACTTGTCAAACCAAACTTCTCCCTATTATTTCTAATTTGTACATAACCACAGCTAAATTCCTGTCCTGCCCTTTCTAGAAAGGATTCTTGGAGAATAGATAATACCCTCAGTCCCTGCCACACCACACCCAGTTCACAAAGAGCAGTCTGTAAGTGCTAATGGGAACTGAAGGAAAAGATTTCTTGCTGTTTTAGTCTCATCTAGGGCCTAAGGTCCAAAACAAAAGTTATGTGCCTGAAGTGTGTGTATTTTCATAGGAGACCTCAACCATTCACTACTTCCCCCAAAATAAGCCTTTCCAGGACAGAACTCTTCTAAGGTATATAGTGCTAGACACCGAAATAGTTTAAGTGTTTTTCTGAGTTCTGCATTATACTCTATGAAAACCATAGCAGAAGTGGAGCACAGGGGAAAGGATGAGTCTATTCTGTTTTTAAAAGGAGTAACAGTCACTACTGCCTGCCCAGCAATCTATGGCAACTCCCTGTCAAATTGTCACTTTCCTCTTCCTTTTATTCCTTAAAATGATCACGGTGGAGCTAAGAGATGTCTCAAAACATAAAGTTGTTTTTTGCTAGCCTCTTTAACATTAACATAGAAAATGAGATTCCTTTCCGCATACATTTGAAAGTACAGAATTTTACTTAACCCAAATAAACTTGGTGTATCTCATTATTAAAAAGAGAGATAGAAAGAAAAATGCACCACCTAGGAATATGAATACATTTTTTACAATTGCTTCAAGATTCAGGGCGTGAATTTTTTAATATTTAATACCCTAAGTTGTTTTCTTCATTTCCACAGAAATAACTCTGCAAGTTCAGAGTTTATTTTTTAAGCTACTTTTTTTTCCAAATCAGTGGGAAAAAAATTACCATATCTTTCAGCTACATAAAATAGTTTTACAGTTTAGCACCTGAAAAACAACCCCCATCAATCACTGGCAGAACTGAGGCACTTTATATACTAAACAACTTAGGCTTAAATTGAAACATAAACTGATTGGCGACCAAACAATTTTTGTCTTTCTAGTTTTTAGCATAACTTCTCATCAATAGGTGTGAGGTCTAAAGTATGTCAATTTATGGCCCTGCTCTCAGTATGTGTAGGACCCAGGGCTCAGTGACAGGAAAATCTTGTTCAATTATTTAAAACTACATATTTTTTCCTGCAAATATTTACGTCCTAAGAAAAACTTCTTAAGGACATTACTATTTCTCTAAAACCTTTACAAGAAGAATATTTAGCAATCTGATTAAGCACAAGTTGATTCTATTAGTAATAAAAGTACACTTTAGATAGGAATAAAGTTATTTATTCCTTGTAAATTGGCCCTGGATTATTATCCAAACCAGCTATCTTCTCTGACTTTCTAGCCTCTCCCACAGAGAAAAGTCAATGTTATTCTACACTTGCACACTATTTTCTGCCAAATATCTCATTTCTGTCCAGTAATCAGGTACAAAGTCATTTTGTGGGAATGCCTGCTAGAACAATAGTCAGATCTTTATTGTTAACAGACATTGACGTGAATTATAATAAATATTAACTGTATATTAAGCTTAATTTTCAATCTGTAATTTAATATGTCTCTTTGGGTCTTCTACCCATATTTTGATTGGATTGTTTTCTTTTTCTTGAGGTATATGAGTTCTTTGTAGAACTTGGAATATTAGCTCATTGTCAGATGGATGATGTGCATTATTTTCTCACATTCAGTAGGGTGTCTTTTTGCCTTAATAATGGTTTCTTTTGCTATTCAGAGGCCTTTTTATTGGATGTGGTCTCGTTTATTATTTTTGCTTTTGTTTCCCTTGCCTTCGGCGTTGAATCCCCAAAGACATCATTGAAACCAACGTCTTGGAGAGTTTTACTTGTCTTTGTCTATGTGTTTTATGGATTACCATCTTACATCCAAGTCCTTAATCCATTTTGAATTAAGTTTGCTATTATTAACATATATTTTAGCTCTTCCCAAACAATAAGAGGAATCATTTTAAGTACTTTACTGAAATCATTAAATACTTTCCTTCTATTTATCCTCAAGGAAGTCAGTCAATTCCACAAATAAAATCACTGGAAAAATACCAGAAATGAGAAAGGAATGCTCGATTGCAGATTTGCTATGTATTTGTTATTCATTCATTCAACAAATATTGGTTAAGCATCTTCTCTTTGACAGTCTATGTTAGATGCTGACACATTGTGTTGTATAAAACATAGTCTGAGGAGTAATTTATGATTTTAAATGGTAACTTAAAATGAACATTCCCATCCACTCAGTTTCTCCTGAATTTGAAGAGGAAGATATTCTTAAACACACAAAATAAATTTCACTTCCATTTTTTGTGTGATTTATCCAATATAATAAAATTATCCTTTCTTTTCCAACAAAAATATTAAACTGGGATATAGACAACCATGAAGCCATAGCAATGATCAAAGTGCGGAGTTTCTGGTTGATATTTTTCATCGCAATTTTGTAATAAATTATAGGGGTTGTGTTAAAAAATTGAATAGTTTACAAATGTGAGTCCTTATTAGCATATATTAAACATTATTATGTTAATAATTTATTAGTTTTAAATTTAATCATCAAATCGCTTTACACAATTAAAATCTAATTAATGCAGAGGGATTTCTGAGGGAGGATGTTCTAAAATCACTCCCTCCTTTTCTTTCTTTCTTTCTTTTTTTTATTAAGGAACAGCACAATTCAAGGTTGTTACAGGGCCCTTAGGCACAGTTCAATTATTGGGTAGGAAGAAAGGTTTGCATAGCAGTATTTTCATGGTTTGAGTTTTAGGAATATGTGGGCTTAGGAAACAATTTATTAGGGTATGTTGTAAAGTGAGAAATTTCAGGGTTCCAGGAGTGACTGTTACTTTGGCAGAGATGCCACAGGTAACTAATATTCCTTCTCTTTTCCACATTCTCAAGTTGAGAACATTATTACTGGAGCCCACACTCCTTAATTACACAATGAGGCCTCATTCCTCACGGTATGCTGTTGTCTCTCATAGAACCTGACATAGAGGGTTATGCACCAATGTTTGTGTCCCCCCACCAAATTCATATGTTGAAACCCTAACTGCCTCTGATGGTTGTATTTGGACTATAGAAGTGGTGAAAATTAAATGACACAGTTCATCAGGATAGAGCCCTATCCTAATAGAATCAGTGTCATTATAAAAAGACACACACGAAAGCTCATTCTTTTTCATGTACATGCATGAAGGGAAAGGCCATATAAGGATATGTAGAGAAGATAACAAGGCTATTTACAAGCTTGGAGGAACACAATCAATCAGCGCATTGATCTTAGACTTCTAGCCTCTAGAACCATTAGAAAATAAATCCTGTTATTTAAGTCACTTGATCTATGGTATTTTATTATGGTAGCCTGAGCAACTAAAAGACAAAGTAATCACTATGATTATTTGTCAGATAAATAAAAAAATTTCTTCCAAAATAATTCTAGGGTTTGTCATTCAAACATTTTTTAATATCTTAGTCAGGCACTATGATAGTCAGGGTATTATATAATAAAAAGAATTATAGTTATCTGTTTTTGCACATATAAAATGGGAACAGCATGAGTGCTTCCTTACGATTACAAGGAATAAGTGAGACAAAGAGGACTTAGCTCAGTGCCTACATAAAGGAACTACTCTACTATTTAATATAATTATGTCTCAGGATGCCATAACACAGATGAAACTACATTTTTTTTTTCTTATTCTGTTGACAGAGATGCCAGCAATGCTGTTCACCCCACCTGCCATTTTCAAGGGTGTAATCTTTATATTGCCTTGAGGAAGAGGGTTGGAATTTGGGTGAGGGAAAACGACAACCCCAAATTTTAGGAGGTTCCCATTCTCATAATCACATGAGTACAACACTGTATGAACACAGGGAATACACACTCTTTATTGCTCATATTCTAGTTGCCTCCTTACCTGCCAACCCTGTTGGAAAATTTCCTTTGTAAGGGCCAATCATCTCAGAACTGCTGAGAGTAATCCCAGTGAGAAGTGTTGGAAACCATTTCCATTTTATGAGGAAAATAGGTATAAGATTGTTTGGATTGGAGAACATAAAAGAAAATTGCTTGTACTTTATCATATTGTTTCCCTCACAATTCATGTTTAGTCAGAATCTATGACTGTGAACTCATTTAGAAAAAAGATCTTTGCAGATGTAATTAAAGTAAAATGAGGCCATAGATTTAGTCTCTAAATCTAATATGACTTATTTCCTTATATAAAGAGGTAAATGTAGATATATATACACACAGACAGACAGCATAGAAGATCATGCATAAAAGGAGGCAAAATTGGAGTGATGAACCTGCAAACCAAGGATTGCTGGTAATGACCAGAAGCTACCAAAGGCAAAGAGGAATTCTTTCCTAGAGCCTTAAAAGGAGCATAGGACTGATAGCACCTTGATTGTATGCTTCAAGTTTCTTTAACTCTCAAGAATCCAAAATCCTGAGAGCCAAGAGTAGTCAGTTGTGTGTGTGCTTAGCACTGGTGTTGGTGGAGTTTCTTCTTCAAAAACACATGGAAGTCCCAAGTGGAATCTTGCCATCATTGTCAGAAGAGTAAAGAGCATCTTCTGACATCTCAGTAGAATTAGTGTTCAACAAGGACAAGTTCAGCAAGGGCCAGTGGAAACAGTATTTGTACCCCTGTGTGAGTACAGAAGCTGGACTGGTCATCCTCTCCTTGGACTACCTAAAGTCTCCAAGATCTTAGGCAGTCTGAAGATGGTAGGTCTAAAACAAACTTGAAATATAAGAAGGACTCATGATGGTTTTGCAGATAGGTACTTCCTATACTGAAGGAAAAATGGAGTTACTTATGTGAAGTACAGACTGGGGAGCATTTTAGGTAACAATGCTAGTAAAATGAGGGCCTTGACGCACTAAAAGGATGGCACATTTAAAATATGAAAAGAAATGAGAAAGATTGGAGCAAAGAATAAATGCAGGTGTTCCAAGACATGAGATGGAGAAGTGTCTCCATGTGGCAAGCTGGGGAAATGGTAGAGTTAGTAGGGGGTGGAGGAAAATTAATAGATCCTAAAACCAAGGCTGAACATGCAAAAAAAAAAAAAAAAAAACCACACACACACACATTAGACCACTAACTCACATCAAACACAGAAATTAACTTAAAAAAAGATTAGAAATTTGGATATTAGACCTGTAACCATAAAATATATGGAAAGAAACAGAGACAAAACACTCTATAACATTGACTTCAGGTATCTCTTTCAAGATTTTACTCAACATCAAGGGAAACAAAAGGAAAAGGAAACAAACAGGACTATATCAAACTAAAAAAACTCTTTAAAGAAACTATCATTTAAATAAAGACACACTACTAAAATAGAGAAAATATTTTCACATATACATCTGACAAGGGACTAATATACAAAAGCTAAAAATAACTCATACAGGGCCTCCCTGGTGGCACAGTGGGTTAAGCAACGCACTATGAAGCAAACCACAGCCACTACAGCACGAGTTCAATTCCTGCTGCCGGCCAGGGAGCAGACCCACATGGCGTGGCAGACCTCTCCTGCCTCTCCTGCTGCTGCCCTAGGCAGTGTGTTTCAGTTGGTCTGCCTGTTCTGCTCCCCACTCTGTCTGGCGAATCCTCTCACCTCCCTGGACTCTGGTCTGTACCCCAGTTCTTGTATGCATAAATAAGTCTTTATAAAAATAAAAATAACTCATACAAATCAGCAAATGGAAACAAGTAACCTACTCAAAAAATAGGCAGAAGAGGATGTGAATAGAGCAGTGAAGAGTCCCAGTGGACTATGGTGGAGGACTATTCATGATTTGGTGGTAGGTGTGGTCACATACATCTGAAGAGTATGAATTTACACCCTTAAATCATTTACAGTGTTGTAAACCAGTGCTATCGCAATAAAAGATGATGCAACTAACAAAAATAAATATTTATCATCCCTATTTTGTCTGTATACCTGAAGCATACTAAGATGTGCTAAATGGCTATTTAAAAAACAAATATTAGAGCAGTAGTTTAGAAATATAAATCTATATGCAATTAAAGTAATAATAAAAAGGAGTCATAGAAATTAATAAAAATAAAAATAGAGTCACAATGGAGGTAACAAACTCCAAATTTGTTTCAAAATATAAATGGTTGTTGTTTTCATCAGCACTATTACATACTACCACTGCATTGTGGGTTAAAAATAAATTAGTGAACTAGCCTAGAAATTATGTCAGTGTTTTTTAATAATGTTTCTCTATTCTCTATTGGTTCTCTATTCTAGACAACCAATTTACTCAAGAAGCCAGTGACTTGCCACACACAGAAATGGCCTTGAAATGGGAAGGGATACAATTAAACATAAATAATCCTTGGCTATTATTGTGTTCTGAGTTGCTGATAAAGTAGATCACCACTTTTCTTGAATGTTCACATGTTCCTTTTTATTGAGATAGCCAGAAATTCTAGCATAGTTCTTGATAAATTTGAGCCAGAGACCAGAATCAAAGTACAGTTAGAAAAATATCCTGTTATTCCACCTGCACCACTGAGTTTTTAACAGATCTCGGAACTAAATTAGAGAATTTGTTCCAGCCCCCTTTTACAACCTGACAATCCTTAGGAAAACCTCAGAGACAAGTGTATTTTAATAGGAAAACCTACCCATGGTTTTGGCATAAGAGAAACTGTAATTCCCTGCTCCTAGACTACATAAAATACAACGGAGATTGAACGAGGGTGACAGCAGCCTTCCTTGAATTCTCTTCCTGTCCATGAATTAAATCCTCTCAGAGGTGAGACTCTCATCACCACGCAGCCCCAGGAAAAGACATGATTGATTGAGTTCATATTATAATACCTGCTACCTCTTCTGCCTCAGGGAAGGAAACATAAAATAAAGATGCCTGTACCATGAAATACTCAAATATGTTCTTCATAATTCAAGGACTTACATAATTCATTGACTGGGGCATTTCTTTCTTTTTTGAAAGACAATAAAAGGGGGGAAAATACTCTAATCTTTCTGTCACAAAATAATATATCAGTTCTAATGTTCAAATCACCCTCAGAACACAGCATAATCCCATATTATAACCAATTTTGTAAAAAGTGAAAGTGTATGCAAAATAAGATAAACAAAAAGAAAAGAAAGCAACTGAGTACAAGAAAATAGCTCACAGCAAAATGACATTTGGAATGAAAGATAGAAAACCCACACTATTTTGTTCTATACTTAAATAGACTGAGAGCAGAAATGCATTAGAGACATTTGATAATCAATATAACATTACCCCAAGGGTGCCATCTACAACTATAATCTTAAAAACAAAACTCAAGGAAATGGAACATTTAAATTAGAAGGAATTTAACAGTAAAATGGCCAAAAAAAGGAAAAATAAAGGCTTAATGTCCTTTTATATCAGAAAATTCTTAAGGGTTATTTTTCATAGCCAGTTTTTGCCAAAGCGGCATGAGGAGAGGAAAAAAATATCTTAGGTCTTTCCTGCCACTGTAGGCTTCATAATCACCACAATTCAACATGACACCATGACTTGTAAGAAATTCTCCCTGGCATCCATTTAAGTGGACACTAATTGGAAAGTTCAGTGAACAGAAAAAGGCTGTGAACAATATATATTTCAACATACTGTACCCAATCCTGACCTTAAATGACAAGGAGGGAAAAAAATGGTTCAACACAGCCTGTGCATTCAACTCTGTCCTGTGAAACCAAGATGGGAATTAGCTCTGAGTAAAAGCCCAGGCTCGTGGTGAGACCGCAGTCAAACCTGCAAACTTCATGAGAGTCAATCTGCTCTACTAGTAGTGCATCTCTAGTAGTGCATCTGGGTGCCCAGCACTGAAGTCAGGGCTCCACAGGAGAGGAGGTAATAGTCAGATGTCGATGAAAGCACAAGCTTTGACATGAGGCCAACAAGACTTTCCACCTTGCATCTACCATAACTTAGATGTGTCAACTGAGCAGAGAGCTTTACCTCTCAGATTTGTCATCATAAAATAGGAAGAATAATAACACTATCATGAATCATTGTAAGGAATAACTTAAATGATGTAAATATAGCACAGTACTTGGCACATAGTAGTGCTGCCTGAATAATAACCAGTATGCCTTACAACAAATCATTAAAAAAATAACCATTATTCAAAATAACTCTACGAGCTAGAGATTATGATGATCTACATTTTGCACAGGTAAGGACTGACACATGAAAAGGATAAGTAACTTGCTTAAGGTCATACAGATGTTTACTGGTAAACTGGCAAGTAAACCTAGACATTCTGGTTTCAGTCAACACACTTTTTCTCAATTAGTTTTACTAAATTAATAAGAGAACAAATGAATGAACATAGGGTTTCTTTCACTCTTGAATATTTGGTAATTAAACAAAGTGATAGGCAGAACATAACAAGCATAAAATAAAATAGTATACAATCAATAGCTACTTTTCCAAACATCCTAAGTACAAAACATTACAAAAAACAGAGACAGAAAGAGTTATATAAAGCAATGAGAATTTTCCTCAGTGTCCAGGCAAGAAATTCCTGACAGATAACAGGGGTTAAGAATAGCTGACTGAGGGCCTCCCTGGTGGTGCAGTGGGTTAAGCAACGCACTATGAAGCAAACCACAGCCACTGCAGCACAAGTTCGATCCCTGCAGCCTGCAAGGCGGGGGACCCACATGGTGTGGCAGACCTCTCTGCTGCGCCCGCTGCTCCCCTCAGCAGTGTACTTCCGTTGATCTGCCTGTTCTGCTCCCTGCTCTCTGTGGTGAATCTTCTCATTGCCCCCCAAAATCTCTGGCCTATACCCCAGTGCTTGTATGCATAAATAAATAAATCTTTAGAAAAAAATAGCTGGCTGAACCCTGACTTTTGATAGTCTCCATGCTCTGCTGATTCTCCTTGCTGGCTAGAGTGGTAGAACTCACCTTCGTATTACAATTTAGATCCCCAAATTCCTAACTGAACAAAGCTCTGTGTCTAGATCTATACTTAGTGTCAAAACTTGGGAGTTGCAGTACCTTAGTCCTCAGAAATATGACAGGCTATGCCTCAGGAAAGTTAAGCCCTGATTATTTGGAGACAAAGGGTAAGAAACTTATCATATTTTCAAAAATTTTTTAACTTATTGTAATTTATCCATGTACAAGTTCTTCACAAGTAAGAGAACTTGGGATCTAAGATATAACATGCACAAGGTCACAGAGCATATATCAGAACCAGGCCTTTGTTTCACAACATCCCCTTGCTTGTGGCCCCTTTAAGCTAAATAATGTGCAAATCCAGCCTTATATTGGGATTGCAATGGACCCTTAACTCCAAGACTTGCAAGAATTTTCGAAGACTATTGATAAGAAATTGTTTGACTCATTAGTGCCCTGGTTGCCAGATTTTTTGATCCAGCAAAGAGGAATGTGAATTCTATTACTCTGATTGACTGATACTGTTTGTGAACAGTGCCTTCTGTTAACACAGTCTACCTGTGAGTCTTTGTCCCCAAGACAAAATCTTCTTAATTCAATTCAGATTTTATGTGTGTTTTTATTTGTTTTGTTAGGTGTTCCATTACATTCCTGAGGAGGGAAGTAGGAAAGGAATAAAGACAAGAAAATGGCAATAGGATACTGATCCTTTTAAAGGAATTGTTATAAAAGAATAAACTTAAGTTTGAATGTTAAAGACCCATATTTCCCACATCTATTTGTTGAAATTGACTATATAAGATATTTTACAGGGCTCCTCCCTGGAATTTGAAATTATTAAAAATGCAATCCTATCACAGCCTCTCTGCCCTCAAGGTTTTTTCTTCCCAAATACAGGGGAATCAATATTTATTGGGTAACTATCTTGCCAGTCACTATACAAATACATTCTTAACCATTAAGCAAATATGAGAAGTAGTTGTGTTATAACTGTTTCACAGAGAAGTTACTCAACCTGCCAAAATTCATCCAGCTGGTAAAAGGCAGAGCTGGGTTTTGAAAGTCAAATTCCAATAACCTTGTTCTTACACACAAAGTCTTTTCCATGCTAGGTTTCTTTGGGAGGAATGGTTGGCAACAATATTACAAGCAAAAGGAATAGCCAAATAAAGCATAAATTATTTTTGCCAAATCTAACAGTTCACATTGGCTGAAGGATAGGTGCAAATAGATCCTCTCCTGCTTCCTACAACTGCTTCTTGAATCATGTAAACTTTATGACTCTACTGCAAAGGGGAATATACTGGATGATGACAATGAAGATCAGGAAGATGACCAACTGGAGTTAAGGATGATGAAATGGAGGCTGAGTAAGGAAAGGATGCCAGAGACAGCATCAATGGGGAAGATGACTGTTAAGCATAGTAGGGTTTAGATCTTGCCCCACTATTTCTTTAGCACATGTTCCCGGTTCTCCAAATCCTTGTTCTTCCCATGTTTATTAATTCATACCACCCTGCACCTAATCCCATTTTCCTTCTTTTGACACTCCTGGTAAAGTTTTACTTTGTAAATTCTGCATTTAATTATGATACCTCTTAATGACGCAATAATAAAAAGTGTGTATGTTTATCAACTCTCCCCAAAAGTATCTCCTGTTATGCAGGGAGTACAATTTTTTTTCCCATTCACACATGAATTCAATAATCTCTTCCGTAACTGCAAAGGAAATTTCATTGGTTGAGTAGCATCTGAGAATAGCTTTGACATTAGAGGTATGAGAGTTATATACCCTACGTTAAGAGTGTTACATGGGGCTATTTGACACAAATGTAAGAATATATTTTTGTGAATGAGAGCTGGAAAGTTAAATTCATTCTCCAGAAAAATAGTGTAATAGTCTTAAGATTTGCTTTCTAAACTTGATGCTGCAGGTTATTTTTGTGAATAGCCTAATGTTTGTGATTTTTTTTCTTCTCAAAATAAAGATATCCTTATTGAACCAGAAATTTGGAGGAAAAAAAAATCTGTCTTTCCAGAAAACACTTATCTTCTATCTTTCCACCCTTCAGCTCCAGGTATAACCCCTCATTTCTTGGTACACATAACTCTTACTCTCCTCTCAACCAAAGCCAACAAGGGTAAAGAAGAGTATTCAATAAGCCTCACAAAAACAAGCAATGAGATGTCATATTTTTAAATGCATGCTACGTACCCACTATTCTTAGACTGATATACAGTCATGCTTAAGACTTCTGGAGCTAACATCCTAGGGAATAGACCCAGACATTAAATAAGTAAACCAATACATCAACCAACCGATTTCAGGTGGTCGTAATTGCCAGGAAGGTCAAAAATCTGTAATAATGACCTGAATAGATGAGAGGCCTATTCTATATTTTATGATTGGCAAATACTTCTCCAAGGAGGTAACTTTTGATCTGAGACAACAGAAATGAGAAAATTATAGTTGAGACCAAGGTTTTTGAAACTTTGCATTTCTGCCAGGAATTATAAATATTCTGTCTGTCCCACATCACTGCCAGCATTGTTATTGGATTTTTAAAATGCTTGTCATCCTGGTGGGTGTGTAGTAGTTTGTAGTTCCTGAATCTCTAATGAAATCTTATACCTCTTCATATCTATATTGACCATTTATGGGTCATTTTGTTTAGTACCTGTTGGATTCCTTGTCCATTTTCTCTTAGGTTACTTGCTTTTTATTATTATTATTTTATAGGAGTTTGTTATATAGTCTCTATTATTCCCTTGCCAGATAGATAAAATGCAAACATCTTTCATTCTGTGGCTTACATTGTCACTTCCTTTTTTTTTCTTAGTTTCAGTGCAGTCTCATATCTTCTTTTTTTTTTTGGTTAGTGACTGTGTGTGTGTGTGTGTACTCAAGTACTACATTGTCTGAAATATATTTGATATCTTGTAAGAAAATCTTATGACATATTGATATTTAGTATTACACATTGTCAATTTTGTTTTCATCTCTGGTTACCTTGAATATTTATGACCCTCACCAAGTTTTTTGATGAACAGTCAAAATCATCGTGGTAAACCAATAATCTTGTGGTATCAGAGATATTTTGACTTGGTATGAAGGCTGAATTGGTAAGAGTCAGAGAAATAAAGTGAGAAGACCAATTTAGATGAGTGATAAAGGTCTACTATTTGAGATTAGAAATAAAGGAAAGGACAACTATAAGGATGTAATAAAAGCAGAGTTGAGAAGAACTCTCTTGACATAAGAAAAGAAGACAAGGGAGAAGTCAAAGATGACTGCAAGGTTTGAGGCCTAGACAGCTAAATGATTAGTGAAAACACTCATTGAATTAATGAGTGAAAACACTCATTAATAAAACAAATTGAAACCATTGAGAGATGGTTTGAAGAGTAGGATAAAAGTGAGCTCAACAGACTACAAGTGAAATATAAAGGATTTTATAAATCACGTATCCTAGTGTCTAGTTATTTGGAAATGGTGGACTAGAAGTTAATAAACATCAGAGAGGGAGGGAGGGAGGGAGGGACGGAAATTGGGTTTATGTGTCTATTGATGAGATCTGAAGGAGGAAAATACAGGGAAAGAAGTTAGAGCAAGAAGGAATAGAACTTGAAAAGATGAAGATTGGACTAAGGAGAGAAAAAGAAAGGGGAAGAGCAAAGAGGAAGGAAGAGAAAGTAAAAGAATTTTCATTTAATAAAAAGGTGCTAGACATATCTTTATTCTATTGTCAAACCCATGTATTACTCAAGCATTTCACTAGGAAATTATCTAGATGAGACATTCATGTGAAAGAGCCTTTGAGATTTTATCTCCCTTTCTCATGTGCTGTTCTGAACTTAATGCTGCCTCCTTCTCAGAGGTAGAACTGTGGTTTGATTGGGGAATATTTTAGTCCCATGAATGTTCTGTCAATGTGTGTGCATTTGAAGTGACAGCAGGTGGGTGGGTACTGATAAGTTACATTATTAAAGTGCACTACTGAGAGGAATTAATGCATAAACTAACCAATTTGGGGATCAGGAAAAAGTGTGTTACTCATTGTGATAAAATAATAAAAATGCCCTATTTACTAACTGCAGTCAAGAATTTTTATTACATTGCTTATCTTTTATTACTTAAATCTAGTCAAATTTTGGAATGTTAATGATTCACAAATAAGAACATTAAGTGTTTCTGATGGCCTGTAGACAAGGTTAATTTACACCTTGGAAGTCAGATGAGGTGTTAACTATATTCAGGTTGCACTTCAGCGGCTTGAAAGGTAATTGTTTCACATCCCCAGAGTATAAAGGGGACTTCCAAAAATAGAGTAGACTATCAAACACAAAGAGACAATAAAACAAACATTTTTCTTAAAATCCCTTTCCATTTCTTGATTCATCTAACATTGGTTGAAGTACTTCATATCAAAAAGACAATGGCTATTTGTGGGGGAAGTTCTACTATCATGTGTTAGAGTTTTGTTCCAACATTTTATTAAACAAAATTTAGAGGAAGTTACAAAATGAAAATAGAATGCTTTTCCATTTTAAAAGAACCTCAACATAAATTCAAAGATTAGAACCCCTCTTAGCAGTCATGTCCTCCCTCTTTTACATAGGGGACCCTTTAGGGAAAATAAACAAATGTTAAAAAGTAGAAAAATCTTGAGTAGTTTATACTAAAAAAAGATATTCTCTACTTGGACATTGGAAATTTAAGCAAACAAACAAGTCCCAGGCCAGCATTTTTTAACCCTCGCCACTAATTTAAAGGGTATTGCCATTAAAAGTATTAATAAGACTAAATTAACTTGCAGTTTCTCTCTCTCTCTTTTTTTCTCTCTCTCTCACACACACACACAGACACACACACAAAATGTCCACTTGGCCAGAGGCACACCATCACAATTGCTAGAGTATTTGTCTCATGACATAATTATTAAGATACACAATAACAAAAACATTTCTAGTTTTTAGGGCCAAAATAGAAATTAAGGTTTAACACTCAAAACAACAATGCAAAAACAAGACCAAAAATATGGCCAAATAAATAAACCCAGAATTACTTCTTTACTGAAATTTCCGTATCCCTCCGGCCATAAAAGAGAATTTCATACAGATGACCTCAAATAGCCTTGTTATCATCTTTGAAATCTCAAAATAATCAAAGTGGTAAAAATCAAGTACATATAATCTTTCCTTATCTTTGTTTCTTTCGAAATAAATGAGAGGGATAGTGTGATTTTTACTTTATTCATTTTTCTGATTTTTTATCTTAATAAAAGTCAAGTAAAGCAGATATTTCACTCTTAAAAGCTAATTTGTTTTTAAAAGAGTTAACTTTTAATAGACTCTTAAACACAATTTTAGAGCAACATTGGGAAAGTATCTCAAAATGCTGGTTTTCTAACTAGGAAATGAACCTTGAAAAATAGTCAAAGCCCAATTAACATCACTCATGACTTTAAAGTCTTCCCTTTATGTTTTGAGGGATGCAACAGCTTGAGTTAGATGAAAATTAAAATTCAGAGGTTGAATTCAGCTGTGTACTTGAATATTGTGTAAATTCATTGAGCTGAAGCATACATTTGTTTACTTGAGAACTTTTCAATAAAGTCCTTATAATGTGCTTGCAACTCTAAATAGCTGCTAAAATCACAAATTCTATGAGTTTTTTTTTGTGTGTGAAATGGTACACTAAAATTAACACTACACTTTCTGAATAAAACACCAAGGTGGTATATAGAAATGGCTCCAATTTTCTTGGCTAAGGAAACACAGCTGAAGCTGTGTCTATCATGTTGCTGGTAGCAATTTCTAAAGGTAGCACTGGAGTAACTTTCAAAGACAAGAAAAGTCATCCGGTGTTGGGTGTGCTGTGAAAAAAGTCTTCTACTTCACTCATCCCTTGACTTGTGAAACATCTGGCAGTATTCCTGACATCACCTATTAAACTTTCTTCACCTATCCCTGAAATCACAAAACCACATTTTACTTTCAAATGGAATCTATCCCACTTGAATTAATTCCAATCCTCATTAATCAGCTAAAGAGCAGATATAAAAATCAAAGCCCTTTGTAATTTGAGGATAATAATAGTGATAAGCGTGCATTACACATTTACTATATTTACAAGAATAGCAAGAACTCTTTACCTGAACGATACACAATCTGTGGAGTTTCCTGTATTTCATCAGTTTAAGGAAGCGATCCACACATTATGATTTTCTCAAACATACAAATGAACATGTAGGCAACTGCTGCCAAAAATCTATGATGTAAATGTGTTCTTGACACTTTGAATTTTTGTTTTATATACGTTGAAAGAGCTCTTGTATCATACCAGCCTCTCTATGCTGTGCGGTTTTTCTCAATATTTCAAAAGATTTGGAATTTCCCCTACTCTCAGTTGCCTGGCTTGTTGTGCTATAAGCAGTTATTTTACTGATCCTCAGTAACAAAATAAACACAGTTTCAGCTATTTGAAACTGTATTTTTCTTTGATACCATTAAAAAAAAAACTGGCATGACAATCATTACTCTAATGATGAATATTTGCTTCACAAATATCAAATGTAAACCCGCTGCTCTGTTGCTGCAAATACAATTTTTTCTCTTAAAGCCAAAAGCATTGCGTAATCTTTCTGAAGACAATTTAAATGGCAAATTAATTCAACACGTGCAGCAACATAAATGCACATAATTCAAATAGGTGATGACAATTTGACCAGCAATGACCAAGTCTGTATACTCAGTCAGTGTCAGCTATGCCAGGCTGATAGGCACTCAATGTTGGTCATAAAATATAACTAATCTCTTACTGGGATTTGAAAATGTAAAGCATTGTATTTCTTCGAAGAATCTATAAAGTACAGTGTGCTCAAAACATCATATAATTAAGAGGTCAGCTGAAATTTTTACCCAGGAAATCTAACTCCGGATCACATTGTTCAAATTGTTATATTACACTAGACTCAAGAAAATAGACCCATGCCCTTTTCTCCACTTTTCCATAATGAACTAAAGTTGGAACTCAATATAACCTTCACCTTAGGTCTTTGGACTTAATTTCAAATCTTTGCTGTTGCTGCTTGTGTTTTTATTAAACAGTGACACCAGTGTCTTAGTGCTCTATGTAAGATGACAGCTTTTGACTGAAGAATTTATGATTTAAATAAAACTAGACAAAACTAGGAAAATGATAGGACAAAAGATCGTGAGAAGCTGATGTTGGTTTCAATTTGCTTCATTTTCAGAGAGCCAGTTTTCTTAATGCTTCCTTGTCTCTTTTTCTCCCAGTGATTTTAGAAGTGTGTTCAGCACATAGTATGTTCCCTTTGTTGCAAGTGAAAAACCTGAGTATACCCATATTCACATAGCAAGTTAGAGGATGGTGAAGTGCTGCCTGGAACTGAGACCAAATAGTTAAATTGCTTTCATATCCTAAAGAGCACAAAAGAAAAACAGAAGCTTATCTAGGCTTTTCTCTTTGCGGTTTGTCCTACTGAAGCAGGTTATCTAACATTCTGAGCAAGGAACAGCAACTACCTTGAACCAAGGTCCAAAGCTGATTGAAACTGAAAAGGCAGAAAAAAACCTACAGGAAGAGGACTTCATCAACAGAAACTCAAAAGACAAGCTTTTTCATATTTATGTTCATGAAATTTCCCCCAAGACTACCCAATAAACTTCAGCCAAGTCCACATTTCTTTGCACCTAACTCCGTATTCAGTTTCTTTTGATCTCTGAACCTTGTCTCTGAAATTACCTAGTTCCCTTTTTCTGGAAAAGGTTAGAGACATTACAGGTTCCAAATAATTGTAATTCAAGGGTACAAACAATTAGAATTACAACACTGTGACAACCAGTCATATCTCAAGTTAGCTAGTTTAAGATTCTGTTCCTCTATGGGCTCCCAAACCCATTGCCCCTGAAGAATGAAGAGAAGCATACAAAGGGAGATGTCTCCAGTCTGTTAACCATAAGATCCTTATCTTGTCCTGTTCATCTCATTCTCCTGCTTTTTTTTTTTTTTTTGCAGACAAAAATGAGAAATCCAAAGTGGAGATAAATAAGACAAGGATTAAGCCACATCCTCATTACCATAGTAAAAAGTACACCCACCAATTATATAACACATCAGATCAAACCAATCTTGGGAGAAAAGGGGGTATGGATACAGTTCCTGAAAAACCCTTCCTATTTCTCTGAAATCTTTCTGATGCAGATGCTTTAGCAGTTCCTCCTCCTTAGTACTCTCCCATGTGAGCCCTTACTTTTCCCCAGTTCAAGCAGATGGCCTTTGTGATAAATTGTCTCCCATGTCCTCAGTTTGTCAATTCCTGAGTAAACCTGATTTTCTCTCACCAACTTTTGGCTGCTTCATTTTGGCTCCCCAGCATAAGTAGCTAGACCCAGACTCCAAGAACACTAGCACTTGGATTTTACCATTATTTGGAATACACCCATGTTCAAAAATGCAGAGAGCTAAAAGCTGATGGAAGATTTTTGTTTCACTCCGGGTCTCCCTGTGCTGCTGTTTACCTCTGTTCTGAGGTATCCTACCTCTCCTCCTATGTAGGTTACCCAGTCTAAGGTCTAGAGAGGGCCTCGCTGGTGGCGCAGTGGGTTAAGCAATGCACTATGAAGCAAACTGCAGCCACTGCAACACAAGTTCGATCCCTAGCGCCAGCCAGGGAGGGGACCCACATGGCGCAGCAGACCTCTCCTGCCTCACCTGCTGCTCCCCTCAGCAATGTACTTCGATCTGTCTGCCTGTTCTATTCCCCACTCTGTCACTGGTGAATCCTCTCACTGCCCTGGACTTTGGCTGTACCCCAGCTCTTGTATGTATAAATAAATAAATCTTTAAAAAAAATAAAGTTTAAAATAAATAAAGTCTAGAGAGACTCACTGTTCTCACCTGCTGTGATGTTAAAGCAATAATATATGATGATTCCCCCCCACCCAATTAAGCCTTAGGGGACTATCCGGGGCTTAATTTATGAACCTGGCTTTTGGGTAGTTAGAAAAGTTGCTTACTCTGCTTCAGCATAGGTGACCATCTTTCAGGAACAAACTCAAAAGAAAAGAGTACTTAGACTTTTGTTATGCATATTTGCTTTGTATAAATAAATGTTCACAATTTTTTATTAAGAAGAAATAAGTCCCAATCAAAAAATGGGCAGAAGAACTTAAAAGACACTTCTCCAAAGAGGACATACACATGGCCAACAGGCACATGAGAAAATGCTCAGCATCCCTCATAATCAGGGAATTGCAAGTTAAGACCACAAGGAGGTACCACCTTACACCGGTTAAGAATGGCATACATCAAAAAAACCAACAACAACAAATGCTGGCGAGGATGTGCAGAAAAAGGAACCCTAGAACACTGCTGGTGGGAATGCAAGCTAATCCAACCATTATGGAAGGCCGTATGGAGGTTCCTCAGTCTACTAGAAATGGAACTACCATATGATCTGGCAATCCCACACCTAGGTATCTATCCAAAGGACACAAAAACACCAATCCAAAAGAGCATCTGTACTCCTGTTTATTGCAGCACTATTTCTAATTGGTAAGACCTGGAAACAATCCAAATGCCCAAAAGTATATGACTGGATCAAGAAGATGTGGTACATATACACAATGGAAAATTATTCAGCAATCAATGAGAAACTAGGGACATTTATAGAAACATGGATGGAACTAGAAGGAATTATACTCAGTGAAACAAGTCAGAAGGCAAGAGAAAAATATTGTATGGCTTCATTATTAGGAGGAATATGAAAGAGCAACAACAACAAAAAGAAGAAGAGGAAGAAGTTCAAGGAAATGGGCAATTATAACCAAAAGCAAACAAAAAACTCAACAAGACAAAAAAGTCAAAGATAAACCAAAGAGACCATGGAGGGAGGAGGAGAAGGAGGGGAGGGCAAAGACAGGGATGAGGGCAGAAAGAGCACAAGGGATTGAGGTGATGGTGCACGGGTGGAATGGTGGTGGGTACTCCCTGGGGAATACAAATGATGTCAAATATAATTAATTAAATTTTAAAAAAAGAGGGCCTCCCTGGTGGTGCAGTGGGCTAAGCAACGCACTATGAAGCAAACCACAGCCACTGCAGCACGAGTTCGGTCCCTGCCTCCGGCCAGGGAGGGGACCCACATGGCGCAGCAGACCTCTCCTGCTGTGCCCGCTGCTCCCCTCAGCAGTGTGCTTCCGTTGATCTGCCTGTTCTGCTCCCTGCTCTGTCTGTGGTGAATCCTCTCACCCCCCACACCTCTGGTCTGTACCCCAGTGCTTGTATGCATAAATAAATAAATCTTTAAAAAAAATAAAAATAAAAAATAAAAAAAAGAAGTACAAAGAAAGTCAAGGGAATAATAAACCCCAAATTCAGGACAGTGTCTAACTCTGAATGGGGAGTAGTAGGAATGGCATGCAGGGGGACTTGAAAGGTAACAATAAAGTTGTTTATCTTAAAAAAAAGAAGAAATAAGTTTTAGAGCTTCAACTGCATATTTTTAATTTTGAAAATTTTAAAGCTACAAATCTATGTGTTTGGGCGAAAGTATGATACATTTTATGGGACTGTTGGTATTGTTAACTTTGTACTGTCATCAAAATACACAAATTTCCTGATAACTCTTTAATATTTCTATTTTCCTTAACTCTAGTACACACTAAAAATAAATTTCTACATTCCATGTATATTTTTGTAAAATAATAAAACATTTTGCTAATATGGAAAATAAAACTGTAATCTTATCACTACATTTAACTAAGGGGTGAATAAAAATTTTTTGACCACACAAAAATTCTTCCCTGAGAAGAATCTGACCAGGCAGCAGATTTCATATGTTTACCTTGCATTTACCAAAAATGTAGCAAGGTAATATAAGAGCATGGGCTCTATTGCCAACTTTTCTTAGTCCATGTCTTGGTTCTGCCACTACCCAGGTTTGCAAGTTTAGAAAGTTATTTAACTTCTCTGTGCCTCAGTTTCCTTATCAGTATGAGAGAGATAACAATGACAAAATATTCTTAAAGTAAGGAAAATGAAAGGATAAAATTCTACCAATAAGGTTGTATATAGACTAGACAGAATAGTCTTTAAAACAGAAACCTGGAAATATAAGTAAATAAATTTGGGAGAAAAGAGGCAATTTTTAGTCTTATATTAAACTTGACTACCAGTTCACCTTCAATTTTTATGTTATTATTCATCTATACATATCTAATCTTTCTATGACTCTCAAAGGGTTATCAATTTCCAGCCCAAGTCTTTTGCTCACTGAATAATACTCCTGTTTAAGTTTCCAGGAACATATCCACATATCATTTCCATAGTCCCACTACTATTTGTTTATGCACCTCGACAAGAACATCTGATAACACATGCTATCTTCCCAAAGCCACACAGCCTTCTTAGTATCTGTGAGCACACCCAGGAGACTTACTACATAAATGAATGCCTACAGAATTCCTACGTTCTCCTACTTTCCTTTTAATAGCAGAGATAGTTACCAGCTCTTTTCAGGATTGTTAAAAAGCATATCCACACAAGCATAGTATATGAAAAGTAATTTCACATTCACGGTGTCTTACAGTATTCCAAAAGGGTAATGCTAAAGAAAAATAATATAACCATAGTGAAATATCTTAATTCAGCAAGAAGTCTGTTTTCCAAATAGGAAAATCTAAGCTTAATGTATGTCACATAAGCATGTAACTACTACTATCACACAGCACTACCTTTACATTAAAAGACATAAAAGAGTGACAACATCAAACATCAGGAAACAATACTTTTGTTTATAATGGACTATGCTAACTCTAGCTTGACTTTAATATTTCCCTTCTTTGGATTTTCAGCCCTATATATTTCTCCCTCTCCCACCCATACTTACTTGCAAGGGTGGCCCAAGCTCACGTGGAGGACCCAATGCCCCAGGTTACTGGTTCCAGAATAGGCACGTGACCCTGTTCTAGACAACTGTAGTCCTTCTGGGAAATTTCTACTTCAACTAGGACAGAGTCTGTTTTTCTTTGTTATAATGTTGGAAGAAAATAAGCTAGAGCTGCTTACGGTGATATTTCGAGTCTTCATTTCTCAGTTTGGGGAATAAAAGCTACCTATTATTAAAGAGAATAATGTGCAAAGAGAAGCAAAGTCAAACTGAAAAGACATTTCAGACCTCCAAGGGGCATCATGTCCCCTTTCTCTACCTGTATGTAGTGCCAGCAAAGCACGGAGCATGTTCTCCATGATCACAGCAGACGGTCAAGGAGTCCTGGAGCCTCGGTGTCTTTTTCAGGCTTTTATTGCTCTTTCTGCAGCATGTGTAGTTAGGTGACCAGGTACACGGCCAGCAGGAAGCTTGGGGGGGCGCCCAGGAGGCTGACAGGCCTCCAACACCCATGGAATCTCATTCTCTCTGGGCTCTGCTTTCTCTGCTTCTACATCTCCCCTCTCCTCTCTGCTTCGCTGGCGTCCTCGTGACGCAGTCCTTATATGCTGCGTGTCTCAGCCCAGGTGCACCCACTTGCGCATGCCCACATCCTACCTCAGAGGCGGGTCATCAGGCATGCGTGCAGGACCGCAGGTGTACATCGTCACCATCAATGGCGGTAGGGCGGAAAAGCCTGATCACTCTCCATTTACACTACACTGTGCCTTAAGGAATGTCATTCCCCTGGAATATCAGTACAGTGCCTTCCTGAATTTGTGTTACAAAGTAACTTTGGTGAAGAAAAAAAAATTTTTTTGAATATATAGTTCTGGTATCTAAGGAACAGTTTCCCACAACTCCTTCTTCAGTCAGATGAAATACATGATATAGTAGTAATTGATCCCACAAGCTGACAATAGAAGGATGGACTGAACATGAGCCGGCCAAGCACTGAACTAACTTTGTGTAGGGTAAATGGAAAAGCATCAGGCTCTTCCGCCTTCCCACCATTGGTGTGATGATGGACACCTGCAGCTCTGCACGTGTGCCTAAGTGGGCACGCGCAAGTGAGTGCACCTGGGCTGAGACACCGAAGTGTAAGGGCAGGTCAGGAGGACGCCAGCAGGACAAGAGCAGCAGAGCAGGGGAGAGACAGAGGCAGAGAGAAGCAGCGCAAAGCAACCTAGAGAGTGAGATGTGCCGCATCCCTGCCCGCTGTGTACCTGGTCGCCTCTGATGTCGCCTCTAATAATAAAAGTATAAAAGCCCCCGAGGGCTCCAAGACTCTTCCTTTACCCCGTCTGCTCAGAATCATCGAGAACTTGCTCTGTGCCCCTTCCTGGCACTGCACTTTGCTAGCAGAGAGTACCCAAATGATTCATAAGTAACAAAATAGCCTCTAACATTTATCTCCCTTTACCCTCCCCCACTGTTAGCCTGTAAAAATAAGTACCACCTGAAATCTGAAATAAGTTATTCTTTTTCTGAGAATTCTGGGGCTAGGAGCCCCATTTAGCTTACTGAATTTACTTTAAAAAAAGAAAAGCTTGTTATATATTTACAAGATGTTCAAACAAATTTTAGCAAACTTAAAAATACAATTTGTTAAGTGAAATACAGGTTCAGACAGAATAAAGGAGGAATTGGAAACTAAGACTTTGAAGTTGAAAAATTAAACAAGCTTTTGGATATAAGGTGAATAAATTCACCAACTCTTATTATTTCTGGTCTGTTGATATGGCACATACAGTGGGTATGAGATGTTATATTGTGTTGATTTGCATTTCCTTGAAAATAAGCACTTTTTCATGTCTGTTGGCCATTTATCTGTATATCTTTAAAGAAATGTCTTCTTAGCTCTTCTGTCCATTTTTTGATTGGGTTATTTGCTTTCTTTTGTTGAGTTGCATGAATTCTTTATAGGTTTTGGACATTAGTTCATTGTCAAATGCAAACTTTTTCTTCCTTTCAGTAGGATGTCTTCTTTTTATGATAGTTTCTTTTGCAGTACAGAAACTAGTTGCTTTTCTTTTCCTTGCCATTTTAGTTGAGTCCCCAGAGATAGCACTTAGGCCAACATTGTAGAGTGTTTTGCCTATGTTTTCTTCTATGTACTTTAGGATTTCTGATTTATGTTCAAATCATCTCCTGTTAGGTTAAGATTCTAGGCCTGACCAATCAGCTTATCTTGAGTTCTCTGCTTGTCTCTCAGCTAACACAGGATAGGCACATGACTAACAATTTCACTCAAATTGTCCACATAGGAAAGAATAAGTTCCCCTAAAATTCACAGTAAAATTAAGAATTGCTTATGATAGTTAAGCAGCCAAATAAGCAGCCTTGTTTCTTCTACAGAACCAACTTAAGCACAACCTAGAGTTTCAGTATCTACATGTAATTGTTCCCAGAGGGGTGCTTTTTTTCCAGAACTTTATGAAAATTAAAAGATTTACAGATATTATATAACTGCATATTTGGTAATGCCTAGGTACATGCTGAAATACAACTAACTAGGAAGGATATATAGGAGATTGTGACAATCTATTTCTTTCACACAGAATTATGATAAACTTGGAATAAGAAGACTAAGGAGATGGTCAGCATCTCCTCTGTGTGTTCCATATTTTCTATGCTGGGAAACCACTTCTTTTGCTCTTGTACTTTTTTAATGTCACCACCATCAGTTGATGCATTGTTAAAGTTTGTCTTCTTTCAATCTCTCTGTTACAATTTTGGTTTGTAATATGACACACTCTGCCTCTCTATATCTGAACTCAAAGTTTGTGACTACATTTTCTTTGATGACTACATTGTTTTCAGAGGATCAATCGTCTCTTTGCTACAAGTATACAATATAGTATACCTTTTAAAAAGTGAATCACTTATTTTTCATAACAATGCTATCCTGATTCACCTTTGCAAGAAAACATGGTTATCATAATTTCTGAAGACATCAACTTCAAAATCATCATTCTTTGTTCCATCAATTCAATGAGACCTCAGGTGTCTCAAACATTATTTTTAAATATCATGTGGAAATCACTTTCTTCTTCAAGTTATTTCACTAATAGAATCAATGAAGTATATAAAAATCCCATCTACTTACTTGACAACGACAAGCAGAATAGCATATACTTCCCAAACTTAAATGTTAAATTTTAAAACTCAATTTTTTTGAGTAAACAATCTTCAAAATTTGCAATCAGGCATTGCAACAAATCCATTCAAGATGTAAATCCATTTAGCTATAGTGTTATATTTTACAATTAATGCAAATGACAAATGTCTTAAGATTATTAAAATAAAATACCATATAAAACTATAATGTTTTCATTAGTAAGGATGGAATAAATCTGGATTATTCCATAAATTTCCAGATCTTATTGGTTTTACACATGAAAGTTTATATATCACTTCTACAAAGATGGCTTCAGATCCCAGCAACTTTTCTCCAGGGCAGCTGCTCTTTATGTACAGATGCAACATCCTTTGATCTGTTGCCTTTGTACTACACCTATTGTTCATTCTCAAACTTTATAATTTTTCTCTCCCTTAAAGCAGCTATGATATGCAGCTGCCTCCCTCATTAGTTCTTCCTTGCTCATATACTCTCTTCCTTCACAAACTCACTTGTGTCATTTCCTCCTCCACATTTCGGAAACTCCCAACTAAGATGCTCATCAACTGCTTAGTTACCTTGACTACAGTCATCTTCTTCTCTGCCAGTTCCTTTGTCACCTATTTAAAACTGTTCTGCCAAGATATTCTACTCATATAGCTAAGACCAAGACAGCTATGCCTCCCCAACTATTTCTAAATTCTCTTTCCTCCTGACATCTAACTTTTGGCTATTTTCAATCCATCAATCAACAAAAATTTACTATCTAGTTTGAACAATTCTACAAACTGTGGTAGGAACTCTATTCAAGAAAAAAAAGGGCAATATGTGGTTTTTATTATCACGTGTACTGCAATGTATTGGTACTAATATAAATGAAAAATGAAACTCTAAGTTTATTCTTCATCATTACATTGCAGTTGTACATCATCATCTGAAGGAGTTAAGTAGAGTGAGACAGATACTTAGGCTTGAGAATTTAAAAAGCATCTAATCCAGTGATTTCCAAACATTACTGGATTAGAATCATCTAGGGAAATTTTTAAAACTCAGACATAGAAAGTTACAGATACTGTATTATGTGCATGCACATGCATGTACAAATATATATGTATACTGTGTAGATATACAATTTGAATAAAAATAAACACCTCCTCAAGTGATATTCATTATTACATATGTTTATTGTCCAAAATTTAATTCATTCCATTTTTTTAATTAAAGTAAAAAATGTATGGCAGAAAGATTTAAATAGTTTACCCAAATTACACAATTTACTACAAAACGAGGAACTAAACCAAGTTTCTTGACTACTATTCCCAAAGTGCTTCCATTTTATATATTCTGAGAACATAATGTAAAAGATGTAGAATTTAAAAAAAATCCCACAATTTATGCACATTTTTATGTGAGGAAAGCATAGGATTTTTCCAGGGAAATTTCTTCATGTATCTGCTCCTATCCAACTAACTTGAATTCAATATGAACTTTGCAAATTTATTCAAGGGTTAACATACACAGAGCGTAGGTTTGAACACAATGGGAGACATAAAATGAGCTAGTACCATTCCTCTGGGAAGATTTACCCCTGAAAGGATATTGCCCTTCAAATTCCTCTGTAATATGGTTACCTCCTGAATAATTTTTACAATTTCCTCCTAACCATAGGAATTTGAAACCTTTGAATATTAAGGATAATTGAAGTAACAACAAATCTGAACTACAGCTCATATCCTAACCAGTCTAACACAAGCCTGATACTAAAAGTCTGCAAGAAAGAAAGATGTACTCATCTCCCAACATGAAAAATATTTACCTCAATATCTACCTTCCTGCATTAGAGGTCTTGCTTTTATTAGGAGGCATTTAGAAAGGCATACTCTGAAAAAGCAATCATCAAACCAGACTTGGATGTTGGGACTATGAGACAAAGTTAAAATTACTTTTCTTAATATGCCAAAGATACTGGTGGAAAAGTAGACAACATTCAAGATCAAGTAGATATTCTCAGCAGAAATGAACAATCAGATTGAAAGCTAGCCAAAAACACAATAACCGAGATTATAGCCGTGTAATCCCCATAGAAAGGGAAGATTCCATGTTCCCTGACCAACCTAAGGAAAGGTGGAGTTAAGCAGCCAGAAGAAGGTAAAAAGGATTTGGGAGAGGAGTTCGGGGGAGAAGGAAGGAAGGAGAAGATTTGGAGGAGGCACATAGAGGAAAGACATGTGAAGGATTAGCTGTGCTTGCTTCTCAGCCTTGGACTTTTACCAGAGGCTTGGAGACATGGAAGGAGACACATGAGAGACAGAGACATAGGTGACAGATCTGTGGGGAGGCAGATAATGGCAGCCTTTACCTTGGCTTGGATTTTGATTTTGCTCCTTTTCTTCCAGACTTGCCTGGCTCCTTCTGCCTTTTTCCTAAGGGTTCCGGCCAGAAGGTGCCTTAGACTTGTGACAATCTTTCAGGCCTCGGTGACTGCACTTTGGTTCAACCCTATTTGGTTGGGCATTTACCCTCAAAAAAAAGGTAAATTTGGGTGTTGGATGGGGAAACTATTCTAATTATATTCTATCTCTTCTCTCTATTGCACATTGATTCTAGTAAATTCCTTTTCTATCAAAAGTCTTACACACTAAGAGTGTATTTTGTCTTTATGCAGCAGAGAACAGGACCCATTTAGAAAAGCAGGTTTAGGGCTCCCCTGGTGCCTCCTCATTCTGCCTGCTAACAAGATGAAAAATTGTTTCAAAAGGCTAATTAGTAAATTCAACATAGTAAGGCTGAAACTCAAATAGAAAAAAATCAGTGGAAAAAAAATTGGGAATTCAGGAGCCGATGAAACAATATAAAAGGCCTCAAACATGCCTAACTGGAGTTAGGAAGAAAGACAAAAGAGAAAATGAAACAAAAGAAATCTGAAGATATAGTAAGCAAGAATTTCTTGAACTTAATAAGAGATAACAAACTGACCCACAAAGCACAGAGAGTACTAAACAGGGCATAAAACAAACAAACAAGTAGACAAACCAACCAAAAACCAAAGTCAAAACCAAAATCACATCTAACCATGCCTTACCCAAATTGCTGAACACTGGGGGCAGTCAGAGAGAAAAAATAAATTACCTACAGAAATAAAATAATAAGAAAAAGCTTTCAGATATAGGATATTGGCATATTCTCAAAGCACCTCCTCCAAAATATTCATTAATCTCTGTGTTTATTTTAACATATATCTATAAGTTATTGAATAGTCCCTCCAGGAACTTAATTCCTCTTCCCTTAAGTGAACTTAACTACTTCTAATGAATAGACTATAGAAAAGGGGAAAGCAGTACACTTAAAGTAAGGAAATTTGGGAAGTCATAACCTAAACCAAATTTGACATGTTATTATCATGTACTTCCTCAGATGATAAGAAGAGCACATCACCTCTCCAGTGTTTTTCCCAAACTTCATGACCTCAGTCTAGCATTAGGAATTGTGAAACCCAAACTGACGAAGATTATACAAACATCTGACCAGTATTCTGCAAGGATAGCAAAGTCAATGAAAGACAAGAAAAGACTGAAGAATAATCACAGAGTATGGAAGTGTAAGGAGACCTGACAACTGCAATGTGGAATCCTGGCAGAAGACTATGTGAAGGGCTTTCTTGATAACATTTGAGATGGTCAAGATTTGGAAAAGGAACTGCTAAGAGCCTTTGTACAGAATGCCTTCTTTCCCTCCTGTCTTATCCTCATTCTAGCTTTCTTTAGCCTTATTTCCAATTATATCCCAGATCAGGCAATTCTATCTCCCTTGAAACTGAGTTTATACCAGGAATTTAAGTTATCACAAAGAATTTCTAGGGATAAAATTCCAGAAGATGCCAATCTATTTGTCTGAATTCTCAGGCCACTTTACATTACAAAAGTGACACTTTTGACAACAGACTTATTGCGATCATTCTAAAGGTCATGGCTAACATATTCTTTCTGAAAATGTACATTTAAAAAAGACAATATCACTTTTATCTCTACTGGAGACAAAAATCCTCTCTGATGAGTGAGAAACCTTGATAAATATGAAGGACTATACATCTTAAATAAGTACTCCTGAAGGATAAAGGGTGTGTTTTAGGGAATAAGTTCTCAGGAAACCTTAGAAATGGGCTGATTTGAGAAAAAAAAAAAAAATTTAGCAATCCCGTTTCTATTCAACAAGCATTCATTCACACATCCATTATTTATATAACATTCATTGAAAGCTTATTTTGTGCCAAATCAGTTGATGGAAAGATGATTAAGATATGATGAGCATTTCTAAAGAGTTACCAGTCAAATTCAAAGAGACATCAGTCAAATTCAAAGGGACATTTCAGAATATGAGCAAATGACTGATCTATCTGCTAATTTCTACAGTGGCCCACAAAAATAATTATTGTGCATTAATTTATGTGATTATGCACATGTATGTTATAATCTACACCAATTTCAAAAAATATAATTGTTTAAAATACAATTAAGAATAAGTAAGACCTGGAAATGAAATTAGTATAGCCACTACCATATAGCACAATTTTCCTCAAAAAAATTAAAAAAGAATTAATATATGATCCAGGAATTTAGTTTCTGGGCATATATCAGAAGAAAATAAAATCACTATCTGGAAGAGATATCAATTTTTTTGCAGCATTATTTACAATGGCCAAGATAACCTCAGCGTCTATTGTCAGATGAACAGGTAAATGACTACATCTTCATAATGGAATATTATTCTGTCATTTTTAAAAAAGGAAATCTTGCATTTGCAACATGGATGAAGCTCCTGTCCATGATAAGTGAAATAAGACACAGAAAGTCAAATACTGTATGATCTTGCTTACATACAGAATAAAAAAAAAAACAAAAAAAACAACCCAGCAACAACAACTCATAGAAACTGAGAATAGGTGGCTCCCAGGTGGCGCAAGGGGTTAAACACCGCAGCCACTGAGTTAGATCCCGACTAGGGAGGTGACCTACATGGCACAGCAGACCTCTCCTGTTTCGCCCCTCAGTAGTGTATTTCAGTAGATATGCCTGTTCTGCTCCCTTTTCTCTCTCTAGTGAATCCTCTCATGCCCACACCTCTGGCCTATACCCCAGTTCTTATATGCATAAATTAATAAATCTTTTTTAAAAAGTATGGTATCACACTCCCAGACTTCAGACACCAAGCTACAGTAGTCAAAACACTATATAGTACTTAATTAAAAAGTGAAATAGAATTGAAGGCCCAGAAATAAACCCATATGTGTATTGACAATTAACTGAATACAAGGACCCAAGAGTATATATTGGAGAAAGGAAAGAGTCTTCAACAAATGGTGCTGAGAAAACTGGACAATCACATGCAAAAGTTGAAACTATAGCACCATATCACATCTTACACAAAAAATAAACTCAAAATGGATTAAAGACATGGATACAAAACCTGAAGCTATTAAAAACACTGAAGAAAACATAAGCAACACATTCTACCACATTAGCTTTAGGGATCTCTTTGTGGGTTACTTTCTAAAGGAAAGAGAAACAAAAGAGAATGTAAACAATGGGATTATGTGAAACTAAAAAGCTTCTACATAATGAAAGAAAATATGATAAAACAGTAAGACCCCTGGGGCCTCCCTGGTAACACAAGGGGTTAAGTCGCAGCACTATGACTCTACCCGCAGCCACTCAACTACGGAAAATTCGGAAAATTCGAAGCCCTGGCCAGGGAGGTGCAACACAGCCACATGGTGCAGCAGACCTCTCCTGTTTCGCCTGCTGCTCCTCTCAGCACTCTGTTTCTAGTGAATCCTCTCACCCCACACCTCTGATCTGTGCCCCAGTTCTTGCATGCATAAGTAAATAAATCTTTGAAAAAAATGAGACATCCTACTAAATGAAAGAAAATATTTGCACATCATCCATCTGACAAGGGGTTGATAACCAAGATCTACGAAGAACTCATAAAACTCAACAGAAAGAAAACAACACATCAAAATGAACAGAAGAGTTAAACAGATACATTTCCAAATATATACCATTGATAAAAAGGCATATGAAAAATAATCATTCTCATTTATTATCAGGGAAATGCAACTCAAAACCAATGAGATACCATCTCATACCTTTGAAAATGGCCCATATCAAAAGACTAGAAACAACAAGTGCTGTTGAGGATGCAGAGAAAGAGTAACCTTCATATGCTGTTGATGGGAATATAATCTGGTCCTTATTAAATAACAATATAGAGGTTTCTTAGAATATTAAAAATAGGTCTAACACAGAAACCAGCAATTCCAATCCGCTGTGTCTCTCCAAAAAATGCAAAACCACTAATTTGAGGAAATATATGCACTCCTATGTTCACTGTTGCACACTTTACAATAGCCAAGTTATGGAAACAACCTAAGTGTTCAAGAGCAGATGATTGAATTAGGAAGATGTGGTATATACACACAATGAAATACTATTCACCTATAACAAAAATGAACTTTGCCCTTTGGGACAATGTGGATAGAACTGGAAAGGATCAAGCTAAACATAAGTCAGAATGATAAAGACAAAAACTGGATGGTTTCACTTATATGCTAAATATAGAAAAACAAACCAAATAGAACCAAAACAAACAAACAAACAAAAAAAAACTTCAAAAACTTTGTAGTATTGAAGCTACCAAAGGGACAGGTAGATAGATGGTGGTGAGCAGGGTGTGGAGAGGGCCCAATGAATGAAAACAGGTGTCTGCTGGTCACCGTGGTTTGGTAGCATACATCTGAAAATGTGTGACCCTATATTTGTGAATCATATACAGTGTAGTAAATCAATGCTACCTCAAAAGAAACTCCAATACTTTAGTCTATATATTAGGTAAACTACTCAATCTAACAATTTTTTTAATTGAACACAGCTATATATGGTATATTATCCCAGATGTTCTATTGAATGTAAACTTACTACTAAAATTTCTTGAACCCTTTCTTCCTAATATACGAAATTTTCTGAATGGTATAACTCTGTATTTCCTTCAACTACTCTGTCTAATGTTCTTAAGAAACTCTTATTAAGCTTTTTTCCCTCTGGTCAACCTTCTGGATCTTCTAAATATAAATACTTAGTTGTTTCTACTTATTGGGAAAACAACTTTTAAAAGAGAGTCTTGCCCATTATTAAAGGAATATGTTTATTTTCTAAGAATTTAGAAAATTTGAATGGAAATATACCTTACTTTCAGGTGACAAATTGCTTTTATTTATAAGTGTATATAGTAACCTTATATAGTAAGTTTAAAGCAATGGTAAAGGTCTAGGATTTGTTGTCAAAAACCTAGATCTCTTTTAATTCAAATTAAAAGAATATTGACTGTCAGAGAAACTCCAACGTTCCATATAAAAATGTTAACTTGCATACAGTTTCTTTCACTGATTCAACATGTTACTTAAAACTCTTATTTTAGAAATTACATATTTTCTTTAGTGACTTTTCCCAAACTTTTCCTCCCTGCCTATCTCCCCAGCCTGTCTGATTAATCTCCATAGTTCCCTAATTTATTTCATGATCTGAAGCATAGTAAGTACTCAATAAATATTTATGAAATGATTCTAGCAATTCTCAGCTTCCTACCCTCCCCTTCTTCGAACAACAACTCATGTACTCTAAATTATATTGTGGTAAACTTAGCTTCACTCCATAATGACCTGGAATCTTGAAAAGCGCATTCACTTTGAATCAATTTAAACTTACCAGCATTATTAATATAATTAATGGATATTCAGGCTTTGAATTTTATATCTTCATTCAAAACCTCTGGGTTTTTTTTAATTGATGAAAATCACTTTATGTTTAAGTCATTGATTGTTTAGATGGGAAGACACTGGTGCTCCCTCTGCTGGTTCTACAGAGAAAGAAGAAAACTGGGAAAATGCTCTGCTGTCACTGACATTCTTGGTGATAAAGGTTTGCCCTCCAAAAGGATGACATTAGAATTCTGATATGCTACATTATGACTGAGTTTGCTTTACTACCAAAACTGAACTAAAACACCACATTGTGTTTACATGTGCGAAACATTATGGAAAGAGATATCTGAAATTCAAGGTTAAAAAGATAATTATGAAAAATAAAAAAGAAAGAAATAAAATCTAGGAAAATAAAAATATAAATAAAATATGACAGTTTCTCTTAAAATTATGAACATACAAAATAACAATGAGTTATTCTGGGTATTTTGTTAACTTTGCAATTCATATATATATATATGATATTTTAAACTTGCAACATAGATTAATGAGCATTGTCTCACTTAATCCTTTAGTGCTGTAAGTTAAAAGAGCAGTGACTATTACCACTGTTGTTCTGGCCATTTTAAATGGGAGTATCTCGCGCTACTGTATAGATCTTCCACAGAGCCTATAAAACAATTCCATGACTTTACACCTATTCTTTAAAATATTAGTTAAAAGCTAAACTCTAATGAATGTTCACTATGGCCAGGTGCTGAAACAATTAATTGGTAAGCATTACCTCATTTTATATTCTTAACAGTTCTATGAAGGAAGCTATTGCTATTCCCATTTGCAGACAAAAAAACTGAAACACAACACTTTTCAGGACCAAACTACTATTCAAAATTAAGTCCCAACATATAAGGTACTAAGTCATGCGAAAATTCACTAAAACCAATTCAGACACTTAGTGGAAAAAATTGCTTGTAAATTACAGCACTCTTCATGGAATACCATGAAATATTGATATATTTAGCTCTATTTTATAGAGAAAGCATACATTTTCTAGCAGAAAACATATATGGGTACCAATCAAATTATGTCAGTATTGTATATGCTTAAATATATAAGTAATATATAAACAGTTTCCAGACTTGGAGTCTTCTAACCCAGAATATCTTCAATTCTTAACAAATACAGAGACACACTATACCTTGCTGAGTTATCATTTACATCACTCACTGAATTTTACAAAAGCTTAAAATTCTTCACGATATATTTCAAGTATTTCCAAACCACTCCTACAGTCTTTCTATAGCCTTCTATGAGATAAAACTTAGCATGAATTAAAATTTATTGACCCTTGTGATTAGGTGCAAATTTTGTTTTTAGACTCAAGCTGTCTTCCCTTGAGGTCTTCAAATATAATTTGCTTAAATCTTGATTTTTCAAATGACTTGAAATAACATAAATCACTACAGTAAAATTTTGTATAGTAACAGAAATAACATGATTAAAATCAAAGACCTTTTGCTTATCCTAATGGCTGGACAATTCATCACCTTCTCCACAAAACTAATCTGCATTTCTGTAGACATTTTTTAAGCATCTCTAAAATGATACAGGTTTCCACACTCCCAAAATACACAAATATTTCCAGGAAATTATTTTTTTCAAATTAAAACCATACAAGGTGAACCCAATTACATGATAATGTGTTAAAAGAGTCTGATTGACTCTCCAACTTGTCATTTTTATGCTCATGGTTTAACCAGCTATATGCAGCACTAAGTAAAAAAGCCAGCAGCAGAGACCATGGTTTTACAATAATAAGAAACTATGAGCCAAATCTTAGAATTCAGAAATTCTGCTCATACACTTTGGTGATGGGAAACTATAGTGACCACACCTGAATGAAAGAAACCTATATTGTCACTTATCTTCTAAAGACTTAGTCCTGTCCCAGGTTCCTGACTCTGCTTACCCTGGACAACTTATCCCCCACCATGGACACAGGCTACCAGGGGTTCTCCTGTCTCTCTTTGACTGAAGAGAAACACATAAAGCAAATCAACTCTGCACGAAAAATTTTAGATTTTATAAATAAAGCACTTTCTTAGTAAAAGAAAATTCTGCCCATAAGCAACTATTTTCTGAGTATTTGGGAAAATACCAAGTAATTGATATTTTATAGCAAAACAGTGTCCTCTAGGAGCATAGTTTGAAAACCATGTCTCTTGAGATTCATACTTTTATCATCCTCAATCATTTAACTTTCCTTCCACTGATGCCCCAATTAAAAAAAATACAGCAGAATTAGTATTCAGAGAATTAAACTGTTATGAGTTGTTTTCCATTTAATTTTATATTTTCATATATATCAAGCAGCAGTGGACTAGTTTTCAGATGAAAAAACACAGGAGAAAAGGTACTGGTCACCACACAGTTGAAGATCACCACAGAAAAAAATGACTGAAGTTTTAAGAATGTGGCTGAATGTGGGCTGTGGGATAGTACAAAATTGTTATACATACTAACCAGACTCTACCATGGACTCCAGTCAGTGCCCATGAGAAAGATGGGGCAGAGTCCATAAAATGAGAGCAACCCCTGAGTGCCCAGGTCAGTAGAAGTGAACGGCTACTGCTATGGGGAAAGCATGAAGCTCTAGCCACATTACTACAGGGTAAGTGAATTGGTCAGACTTTTATGCCGATGACCTCTGTAGCTAACACCTGCAGCCTTCACCTTGATGTGTGCCTGACTATGCACAACTAAGTATTGGTGTATATGTATGTACAAGTGTACGCATCTGAGCCTAGAGATCAGGGATATAAGGGTGAATTTACACAGAGTCTGCTGCAGCAGAATAACTAGTAGAGGAGGAGACCACAAGAGAACGCGAGAGAAATCCCAGAGGAAAGAGCATATAGAGATTCTCAGGGGGGTCCAAGCTGCTGTCTCCCTGCTGGCTTATTACCCCTGCATATTATTTAAAAAACTGTGGGGATGAGGCCAAGGGCTTCAAGGTTCTCTTTTAAGCTGCCCTAACCCAGGGTGCACCTACCTTGCCTGCGATAGCAGCAAAACAATTACCCAGGCCATCCTCCCATTAATAACAAAAGCTTTAAACCACTGTAAGGAGGTAGAGAAAACCCAGTCACTCCTATGGGTAAATAAACACCCACTGCTGAAGGGAGAACATAAAAGGAAAAAATCCTCTCTCCTAGAAGGAGGATCAAGAAACAGTATAACAGGATTCTGTATTAATGCCACTAGAAATTTGCTATCACTGCTGGGAAGAGCCAGGAAACTCATCCTTGCACCAGCACATTACAGAACACTCCCATCCCTTTTTTCTCCAGTCCCCACCATCAACATACATACAGAAGAGTTAGCAATTTCACTCCCAGGTATTTACCCAAGAGAATGAAGTTATGTCCTTACAAAACCTGTACAAAAATGTTGATAGTAGCCTTGTTTAGAATTGCTAAAAACAACCTATATGTATGTTCATCAACTGATGAATGGATATCAAGCTATATCAAAACCATTCAATGGAGTATTACCCACCAACAAAAAGGAATAAACTACATGCAAATAGCATGGAAGAATCTCACATACACTAGATAAAAGAAGGCAGACATAAAAGTATATATATACTATATACATATATTCCTATGACATTCAAGAAAGGGGAGACTGTAATGACAAAGAACTCAATAGCTGCCTGAAAGTAGAAGGAAGGGACTGACTATAAAAAGACACAAAGCAACTTTGCGGGTGATATAAATCTTCTATTTCTTAATCGTGGCAGTAGTTAAATGTCTGTATGCATTCATTAAGTTCTTATTTCATTACATGTAAATTTTAGCTCAATAACCCTGACTATAATGGTCAAATGGTTTAACCTCAGTTCTGTCATATGTCTGAGTGATCTTAAAAACTTCAGTCACTTAAATGAGCTTTTATGGACTACCTACTACATATATTGTGCTGTGCTCTATCTGTCTGCATATATCTTAAGAGGTCAATTAGCTGGGACATACAGACTAATTAAATATTTCTTAAAATACCTCCAACTATTTATGGATTAAACATGAAATAAAAAATATTTACAAATATAATACAATGAATTACATAATTTTAGGACTTGTGGGCTGCAACTCATAGATTTTTTAGAAAGAAACATGAAACCTAAAAAGCACCTATTGTAAAACTATATTTAAAATATGTGTATCAATACTTAACTCTAGAAACAAAAAGGTAATTTAAAAAACCTTCAAATAAGCAAAAGAAAGGAAATATAAAAGAACAAAAAGGAAATATGCCCCTGCGAAAAAAACTTAATAGATTGTTTTAGTACACAAATATTTCTGAGTCTTTGGTATATAATATGTACTGTTAATCACTGAGAACTTACATAGTATTCAGATTTTCTTAAACTAATTTTGACCACCAAACCGTGTGTGTGTGAGTGTGTGAGCGTGTGTGTGTGTGTGTGTGAGAGAGAGAGAGAGAGAGAGACAGATTTTATAATGCCTGCTTTACATCTATCTAATGATCCATAGGAGAAAGTGTATGAAAAACTACTCTGTTGACTTAATTAATTAAATCATTTTACTTTCCTGAGTTCCAATTTACATCTATGGAAGAAATATTGAAATGTAATTTCTTTCTTCATATCTATGCCTTAAATTGGTTGTACACAAGGAAGAGAACAGTAAAACCAATATAAGGAATTCACTTTCTCTTCCAGGTTATTTGACATTGCTGGTAGACTTCAGTTTGCTTGAATCATAAACTTCTCTCAGGCTCCTGAGAATAAATCCCCTCTCAAATGGCCTGATTTAGTAAATTTTCCTATTAATTACCTTCCCAACCTGTTAATCAAATTCAATGTTATTATTCCTCAATAATAAAAACTAAGCTACCACTACTATCTCACATTTTTTAGCTTGTTTTTCTGACACACTTGTTAATAAAATATCAGATAAAATGAGTAGTGCCATCTTAGCTAAACTATACCACTTACTTAGAAAATTGATTTTAAATAACTTAAACCTAGTGCTAACTGAAACAATGAATGTATCTTAAAGAAAATTAATTTAGAAATAGGTAATAGAGACATGCTTATTTTAATGTAATCCTGACATGTACTAAAAAGAAAATAATAGAAAAATCTCTTCACTCTCTAATGGAAATGGCTTCATAAAACTAAAAAGACTTGGTAATACTGAGCAGCAGTCCATGAAAAACTGGTTATTATCAATATTCAGTGCCTAGTTTGCTAGTTAATGAGGTAAGAAGAAACTAAGAGTGTGTAATAATCCTACATACTGATCATACTCCAATCATTACAATGTTAATTATAGAATTAGGGATTGTAACCATGAAAATAAATAGAAAGCCACTGTTTCTTTTCTATGTAATATAGTAAAGTTTATTTTCTAAGGCTAGATAGGACTCCAAAAAGCTGACGCTTTATTCAACAGAAATTACCTTTCCAAAAAAAATTGGATTGACAGAGTTTTAATGACAGCACCTAAAAAATATTTATACTTCTTTTGGCATGTAAATCTAAAATAGAAACTCTCAAACAATTTCTTGAGATATTTAATTTCCTAAACATCACATATACTCACAGGGCAAATCATTATTGTCTTCTGATTATATTAGAAACTTAACTTTATTAGATTTATAAATTAGTAGTTAATTCATGTCTTTTCAAGTGCTAAATCAACTGTTTTCAGTCTACAATGCTGATACAGATATTCTTATTTATTTATATGACACAAATATTTTGTCTAATTACACAATTTAATTATAATCTAACCAGAAATATTGCCCTTTTTCCTTGCATTTTTCAATCTTTAGAGCATCTTTCTCTTGGTAGAGTACATTATTAAGAATTTAACCTAAGATAACAGATTCCCTTTTATGCCCCAAGAACACAAAAATCCCCACAATTTTTTAAATTCAAACTTCCTTTTTCTTGGACATAAGTAATTTGCTTTGGTTGAAAATCTGAAAACCTCAGAGAAAGTAATATAATAATATATATAAAGTGTCACATGGTAAAAATGTGGTATACACACAATGCAATGTTATTCAGCAATCAAAAAAGATAAACTACAGATATTTGCAGAAACATGGATGGACTTTGAAGGGATTACGCTCCGTGAAATAAGTCAGAAGGAAAAAGAAAAATACTGGATGGTCTCCCTTATAGGAGGAATACAAGTGATCAAGAAAAAAAAAATAATAATAATAATAACAACAACAAAAACACAACAACAAGGCAAAATGAAAATAAACAGACAGCTAAAAAACAGACATTCTGCAGGGAAGTTAAAAGACACAAGTACAGTGTAAAATAGAGTACTACAAATGGACTTTCCCTCTTTACTAATGCCAACAAGGATCTTTGCTTTAGATCCTCAGACTCTACCTAGAAGGGAAAAGGAAATGAAGGTAAAATAATCCTGATTATGACAATTTTCATACTGAAAAATCACTAGGTTTCACTTGACTAATCGGTAAATTTGACTGAATTTTTAGATTCCACTTTCTATTTCATAAAGAATGAATATTGAGGTATAAAAATTTAAATAAGCTACAGAAAATAATAGACATCCAAGGAACTGAGTCCCTCTTGAATTACAATAAAAGAGATTAATAGAAGGAATAAAAGTAGAGCCAGCCTGCAGCTATACTGTATTGAGAACAAGAAAGTGGAAAATCTAGGTTTTCTCTGTGTCTCAGGTACTTCTTCTTGTCTTCACCTTGGGTAGCCACTTGTTCTTTCTCTGGGCTTCTCCCTGGATGAGAATAGAGTCTTTTACCACTCACGAGAAAGCATGATGTCAGTCAAGAATTCTCAGGCTCATAGTACCAGTGGCTTCTGCCATTTCAAATTCCGTTTCCTCATTCCTTGCTTGACATTTCTGACTTAATGCACTCCTACTGATTTCTTACTCATTTCAACCTACCTTTCTCTTTGCCAACACTTTTTCCTCTATTTTACACGCAATGTAAATGTCATTTACACTGTCATTTAGTGGAAACAAAAGCCCATGTATTCTGTGTGTATATGTGTATGTGTTTGTGAATACACACATACATGTTATACTGAACGCTACACTTATGGATTATATGAGGTGAATGCAATTCCCAGTCCAAAACTTATGTTTTGCAAGAAATATAACATATGTCTTTTTCTATAATTTCTATTTCAACTTACTTTCTATTTCAAGTCCCCATCCTACTGTAGTGGTATAAAATCAATGTTAGCTAGTCTGTGCCCACACTCCTCCCTTTTCCCAGGATTATAACAAGTTTAGAAGTTTGTAACTTCTCTAAAGATGTTTGGGCTCCTCTACAGATTTATTCTCACCCCATTTTCACCCCACTCTTTGCCCTAAAGCCTAAACTGAATGGAGCACACCAAATGAATTCCCTTCCCTTTGGCTTAAAGATGACAACAGTCTTTTTTTTTTTTTTCCTTTAAAGATTTATTTCTTTATTCACCCAAGAACTGGGTACAGGCCAGAAGTGCGGGGGGTGAAAGGATCCACCAGAGAGAGTGGGGAACAGAACAAGCAGATCCACTGCTGAGGGGAGCAGCGGGTAAGGCAAGGCAGGAGAGGTTTGCCATGCCATGTGGGGCACCTGCCTGGCTGGCAGCAGGGATTGAACTTGTGCTGCAGTGACTGCGGTTTGCTTCACAGTACGTTGCTTAACCTACTGCACCAACAGGGAAGGCCTGACACGGTCTTTTTAATGATTTTTTTTTTAAAGATTTATTTATTTATGCATATAAGCACTGGGGTACAGGCCAGAGGTGTGGGGGGGCGGTGAGAGGATTCACCACAGACAGAGCAGGGAGCAGAACAGGCAGATCAACAGAAGTACACTGCTAAGGGTAGCAGCGGGCATGGCAGGAGAGGTCTGCTGTGCCACGTGGGTCCCCTCCCTGGCCGGCAGCAGGGATCGAACTTGTGCTTCAATGGCTGCAGTTTGCTTCATAGTGCGTTGCTTAACCCACTACGCCACCAGGGAGGCCCTTTTTAATGATTCTTTTCTAGCTCCTAGAATCATACTTTGTTTTCTTCCCCTCAGATCCAGCAGTGGTGACTGTTCTGCTGCTGCTGCTAGCCCATGTTCCTGACTTTGCAATCACTTCTTTTATTAATAATCTCTCCTCAAATTGATCTACAGTAAGCATGTCAGCTATTTCTTGCTGTGATACAGTCCTAGATGTCCATTGTTGTTCTAGAGTATCTGACCTATCTTTCATTCCGTGTGGTTTCTGTTGCCAGACCAAAAAATGGCCACAGCGTTGTCCCTCGTGTGTGCCTACTCGACTTTGCAGGTCTGCTGCTATTTCCATGCAACATTAAGGACCAGAAGTGTCTATAGGATTATCAAAATCATGTCCTAGAGTTTGTGTGTGCTCTTACCCTCTCTGCATCCAGGATTGCAAAATATAGGTATCTCTCTCTCTAAAGCCTATTTATATCTACATATCTCACACTTCTGTTCTGTCTACCTTATGCAACACACAGGAGGGGATGTTTGCCAGATAGGAGATTGGGGTGTATAAAATATTGAGAAGAAAAATATCTATCATAATAATAGAGGTGCTTCAACATCAGCACCCTATGGTGAATCCATGAAACTAAACATTTATATCGCCACTAAAGCTATAGAGCTGTGGTTTCTAAAAATAAGCACTTAGACATCCCTATTGTCAAATGACAGCTTCTTCACTTATTTAGCAAATTACTGTTTGAAAAGCATGTAATCTATGAAAATGCATTGGATTAAGACAAGAGGATTATAAAATATTCTACAAGCTAGAGGCTGAATTGTTTTCCCCCAAAATCTGTATGTTCCAGCCCTAACTCCAGTGTCTCACAATGCAACCATATTTAGACATAAAATTTCTTTTAAGGTGATAAGTCTTTAGAGTAGGTTCTAATCTAATATGACTGATATCTTTATAGGAAGATGAAATCTGGACACAGAAATCCACATACTCATTTAAAAAAAAAATGTGTAGACAGGGAAAAGACAGCCATATACAAACAAAAGAGAAAGACCTCAGAAAAAAACAACCTTTCCAAAACCTTGATATTAGTCTTCCAGCCTCCAAAACAATGAAAAAATTTAGTTTTTTATTTCAGCCACCCATATATGCTACTTTGTTATGGCAGCTCTAGGAAACTAATACATTCCATTTTACAGATCAGGAAACTGAAATTTAGAGAGATTATATAGCCTGTCAAAAGCTCACATTTTTTATATTTAATATATCGAAATCATGTATGATACTTACAATAAATTATTACATGAGCAATCCTAATACTTAAATCCAGGTACTTCACACCCTATATTACCTCTTTCATGAATTGATTGTAAAATGCTCTGCAACCATATGATGTTACTGTCATACAAGAATATTCATGACAATATGTGTATAAACTTCTTCAAAGTCAAGCAATGCATCTGTGAGCTTAGGCCACCAGGTTGTGGCTGCCTCCAGACCACTTCTAGACAAACTTTTCCCTCTTCCCTCTTTTCCATCTGCTGCCTTTCCACTCCTTTCATAGTCCCAGTCAATTTCCTAAATGATAGGTCCACTCAGAGACTGGACAGAGCGGGAAAGAAGCCTTGAACAGCAAATAAACTGTAAGGAAACAGTGTGAGATACATATAAAAAAGAATTCTATCGGAAGTACTACATTCTCAAAAAATGCTGAAAAGAAAGAGGGACAATGAAAGAAAGACCATTTTCTAATTTCATTCTGAATCCAAGCACAGGAGACTGAGACTATGTAGAGCAGAAGGGCAAGAGGATTATAAGGAGATAAAATAGTGTGAGTTATGATCTCATATTTGTGGATTCTCTATCAGAAACTTTGAGCAAAATAATTTGGGCATCAGTTTCCTTACTACCAAAACAAAACAAATAATAATCCCAACTGTAAAGTTATTATTCTGAAGTCAATTTTATTCCAACTTCAGTAAAATAGGAACACTTTGTTGACTTATTTAATTGAAACCATAGTAAATGTTCCATACATTAACTCATTTAACTAAAATGAGAAGAACACCTACTATGAGTTAAATACTATTTCTAACCTTAGGAGTTCATAATATCTCTTGTGGGAGAAGCAGTATGAACCTACAACTGTCTTGGAATCAACCATGACTCTATGCCAGCTGAGCTTCCTGATAGACAAACAGACAGAGAAAGAGAGAGAGAGTGAGAGAGACAGACCGATTCCTTCCGTTGAAACTTGTCTTTGTCACAAAAATCATGACATGCACATTGAATAGGCATTGCAATAATTTCTACAGAGCTGAGTTAGTAAGTGGATAGTGGCAGATGGCATGGAGCATGGTTCATTTTACATTTCTCCAGCACCTAATATATGCCAGTTACTATCCTAAGCAGCTTCAGTGAAAAAATTGAATGACTGAAATAAGACAGTGTCCTGGACCTCATGATGCTACTAGTAAAACATACACTAAACAAATATACATGATTATAATGTCAAACAATAAGTTTATAATAAAGTTTCAAACTACAGAAAATGAGGAATTAATTTTTTAATTCTGAAGGAACAGAAAGTGCAGTGGGAAGAAACTGTAATGACTCACTTCCAAGAAAGAGAGATCTTGGATATATTGAAGCCTTTCACATCCACTTTCCTCTGCATGGAGTCATTCTTAGAAATATAGTGGGAAGAAGTAGGAGGTACTCTCAAATTTCTTCTGCAGTGTCAGGAACTATCCTTTTAACGCTTATCAGACTGGTTTTAAGAGAGAAATCAAGGTCTTTCTTCCCAAACTCTCAGTATGTTCTCCAAACACATGTTCTTTTATTGTTGGGAAGTTTCTAGAAAAGTTCAGTTTCCCTACCCTTCTTTGAATACTAAATTTAAAATAGAGACATTCCCTCCCCCAACTGCCCATAAGAATCTCTATAAAAAATGTGTTAAACGTCAGGTAACACACTGAAGGCCACCAATAGTCATTCTTCTGAAGACTCCTTTAAAAAAAAAAATCACATTTCTCTGCCTAATGGGGACTGGGTTCTACCCGCCTTAGGTACAGGTGCTGCACATGTTCAGAGATCCCTTGGCCAAATGACTTTTGAATTGCAGGTGGCAAAGCTTAAAGAGTAAAATTCACAATATAACTAGCAGTACTATCGACAACTGGCTATTTAACTCCAAGTAGAATTTCAATGCCCTTTATTTAAAAAAAAATTTACAACATATATTTGAAATCAGTTACTCCTCAAATGCACAAAGTAAATAAAATGAAATCCTTAAAATAGTGATTCTCACACCTACCCAGTTATTAGAATCACCTGGCAACGTTTTACAAAGCCATAGGCCTAGGTCACAAACCAATCAAATCAGAATCTCTCACTGTGTGATCCAGGAACTGATTGTAGTTAAAACCTCTCCAGATAGGGGTCTCCCTGGTGGCACAGTGGGTTAAGCAATGCACTATGAAGCAAACCACAGCCACTGCACTATGAAGCAAACCACAGCCACTGCAGCACGAGTTCGATCCCTGCTCCCAGCCAGGGAAGGGACCCACATGGCAGAGCAGACCTCTCCTGCCTTACCGGCTGCTCCCCTCAGCAGTGTGTTTCAGTCTGCCTGTTCTGCTCCCCACTCTGTCTCTGGTGAATCCTCTCACCAGATTCTGGTCTATGCTCCAGTTATTGCATGTATAAATAAATTTTAAAAAAATTTCCCAAGTTAATTCCAATGAACAGTCCAGTTGCAACCCACTATTTTGAAGTTTGACAGGTCTTCAAGCATTACAAAGCTAATATTACTGAATTAATAAAAGAAACACTTAAAACTAAACACAGTAAGTCCAGAGAATTATTCATTTACTTTATATGAACTCAAAACCCAATAAATCTAATGATTCTTAATAGTCCTAACATTTTAAAAATAGTTGAGAATTGAAAATTTATCAGTAAATAGTAGTTGGTTTCCTTATATAAATCAAAACAGAAACAAAAAATCATTAATAATGATTCTTTCTATTCGTTCCTGCAACTCCAGTACCTAGCACAGAGCTTGGCATACATGAATGCTTAATAATGTTTGTTAATTTGACCACGCCGTTTTCATCCTTCCTTTCCCATCAAATACTATAGGGAAAAGAACATCATGACCACTCAGTAGACTGTCTAATGGGGCATTTAACTGTACTCTGGAGCAGCAATATGATTGAATTCATTCTTTCATTAAAATATGGATTATCTACAATGTGTCAAATTAACTGACACTGGGTATGATAATGATAATTTAATCATTCGAAGTCATTTCCAACATCATCTTTTTAACAATTCTTGGAACTTAAGTCCCAAGAAGATTAAGTATACTGGAGAACACAAAGACAGTGTGTGACTGAGGATAAAGTGAAATGCCTGTCTTTTAATTCCTAATATGAAGCTATTTTGAAGGCAACCAAGGTTGTCACTTTTGTTATGTGTAAATTTGGATAACAAGACTAATTCTGAGAGCAGATGATTTTATAAGAAAAAAGTCCTAACATGCATTGATCAAGGAAATTTCCATTCACCAGTCAATTTTATGTAAGTTACTATGGGATTAGAAGTAGATTTTTTTTTCATGTTTGGGTTAAAATTAATTTGTATTTAGATCAAATAATATCAAGTTTTTTGTGTAAAGATTAACATGTATATATATATATCTTTGAGACTAAGAGAATAAGTGAGGCAAATAAGGCAAAGACTAAACTGAGAATGGAACCTAAGACTTAGGAAAATAGAAGAGGCTATTTTGATTTCAAAATGAATTTCTAATCTCCAAGTAAAATGTACACAGTTGTTCAGTGATTAGTTATTCACACAGATTATTTTGAGAATATGTAAAATTTAAAAGAAAAAAAAATAATTACAGACACTAACCACCTCTCCAACCTCATCCCCATATCCTTATAAGAAGAGAATTCTCCTCTTATTCTGTATTCTCCAGTAGCTAAAACCTAACAGTTTTCAGGAAAGCCAAGAAAAAAATTGTCAAAAACTCCCAAATTTAATGAAAAACAATAATTTACACATCCAAGAAGAATGGCCTATACCAAGTACAGAAAATTGAAAGAGATTCTACTCAAGGCACAACATGTCAAACTGCTGACAGGTAAAAAAGTGTCCCCAATTCATCCCTGTCTTTTTGTTTTTGTTGTCTTTTGTTTTGTTTATTATTATTACTATTATTATTATTACTGTTACTATTCTTTTCCTTGGTCGCTTATTTGGTTCCCTAATATTCCTCCTAGGGGTGAGACCATCCAGTATTTTTCTTTTGCCTTCTGATTTATTTCGCTGAGCATAATCCCTTCTAACTCCATCCATATTTCTACAAATGACTCTAGTTTACCTTTTTTGATTGCTGAATAGTATTCTATTGTGTATATGCACCACATCTTCTTATCCAATCATCTATTTTAGTGCATGTGTGTTGTTTCCAAGTCCGACCAATTATAAACAGTGCTGCAATAAACATCAGGGTGCCAAGTATTCCTCAAATCAGTGTTCTTGTGTCCTTTGTATAGATTCCCTAGGAGTAGAATTGCTGGTAGTTCCATTCTTAGCAGATTGAGGAACCTCCATACAGCTTTCCGTAGTGGTTGGATTAACCTGAATTCCCACCAGCATTGTAGTAGAGTTCCTTTTTCTCCACATCATAGCAACTATTTGTTATTGCTAGCTTTTTTTAATATGTGCTGTTCTTACTGGTGTAACATAGTATCTCATTGTGGTTTTAATTTGCATTTCCCTGATTATGAGGGATGTTGAACATTTTCTCATGTGCCTGTTAGCCATTTTCATTTCCTATTTGGAGAAGTGTCTTTTAAGTTCTTCTGCCCATTTTTTGACTAGATTGTTTACATTGCTTTTCTTAAGTCTTGTGAGTTCTTTGTATATCTTTGTGATTGGTTCCTTAAACAGTTGTGTGGTATGCAAAAAAATTTTTCCCACTCAGTGGGGTATCTCTTTATTTTAGTTAATGTTTGTTTTGCTGTGCAGAAGCTTTTTAATTTGATGTAGTCCCAGCTGTTTATCTTTCATTTTATTTGATTTGGAAGATGTTTCTTTAAAGACATTATTGATATCTTTAAAGACATTATGTATATCTTATAAAGTTTTACCTTTGTTTTCTTCTATGTATTTTATGGTTTCTGGTCTAACATTCAGTTCTTTTATCCATTTTGACTTGATTTTTGTACATGGTGTGAGGTAGTCTAGTTTCATTATTTGCATGTGTTGGTCCAGTTTTTCCAGGACCAGTTACTGAATAAGCTGTCCTTCTTCCATTGCATTCTTTGCTCCTTTGTCAAAGTGCAGGTTTCCATAAATGTGTGGTTTTACTTCTGGGCTTTCTATTCCATTCCATTGGTCCGTGTGTCTGTCTTTGTTCCATGTACTTACTAAGAATGTTATTCTTAAGAAATAAATGTTATTATACATTCTTCTAAAAGAAAATATTGGAGAGTATTTCCATTATCTTGGGACAGATAAAGACATCTTAAACAGGATACACATACACCAAAAAAAAAAAAAACTACTAAAAAAAGTTGTATGTTACATGGAATAAAAATTAAGAATGTCTTGTTCATCAAGAAGCATCATTAAAAGGGGGAAAATGTAAACCAGAAAGTGGAAGAAAACATTTGTCGTATATATATTAGACACAAATCCAGACATAAAAAAATATCTCCCACAACCAACTTAAAAAAAAAAAAAAAGGGAATAATCCTAAGAGAAAAAAAGACAAAAGATTTAACCAGAAATTTCACAAAAGGGGTATGCAATGACCAATAAACATATGAAAATGTGGATAATATTATTAATCATCAAAGAAATTATACCTACTAAAATTGCAATGTGGTAACACTACATTCTCACCAGAATGGTTAAAAGTTAGAAAAATAGAATAAAACAAGTATGGGCAATAAAGCTGAGCACAAACTTCACGACTCTATGACCCAGGAGTTCACAGCTATGTGTGCATACATTTTTTCATCAAAACAAATGCATAAAAATGTTCTTCACTATTCGTAATAGCTAGAATCTGGAAACAAATGTCTATTAAGAAGAAATAGATAGAGTCATTGTGGCACATTCATACAAAGGCAAATTATATGGCAATGAACAAATTATTGCTAAATCCAAATATATGGATAAATTGTGTAAACATATGGTAATGGTTTTCATTTTAAAATAGGTCCAAGCATTTTTCTATTGTGGATTCAACTTCACAGTCACTATAAGACTAAGTCAGTGGTATTAGAAGAATACGGCTATATCAGAGAATAGTGACTGGGAAGAAGGAAGAAGGAAACTTCTAGGGTGTTAGTATTTTCTATTCTATCTTAATCCAGAGGCTCACTGTCCAGGTGTATTTACACTGCAAAAATCAATCAAATGTATCCTTTATGTACACATCTACTGGTTGTTATGTTTCAAAAGATTTTTAAAAATAAAGAATTTCCACATAGTACTTGTAGCAACTATCTCATTGCCTTAGGCATCATACCAAATGGTTGTGTATGTATAAATTACATATACTTTTAATAACACACAAACTATTAAGATAAATATTTTTATATTACACCTTTGAGAATTAAGGGGTAAAATAACATGATTATTTATTCAGAGGTATAAATAGGAAAAATAATAAATGCTTGTTAATTTTAAAATTATGGAAGCTTAAGAATTTAAATGTTTCAGTATGCAAAAGCAATTCATTTGTTCAACTAAGCTTGATATTTATGGTTAGGATTTTGCTTAAGCAAGGATATATGTAATCATTTTATATAGTGAAAGTGCCACTGCCACCTGCCCTTGTTTTCCTTTGGTGTATGTGAACTGGGGTATTCTAGGAATGAACTTAATATTATAAACTTACCTGGTAGCAGGTGATTCTTAAAACGCATCTAAGTGGTGCCTCTCTGGTGGCACTAGGGGTTAAGTCTACCAACAGTCACTACACCAAGAGTTCGATCCCAGCCAAGGAGGCAACGCACATGGTGCAGCAAACCTCTCCTGTCTCACTTCCCTCAGCATTGTATTTCAGTAGATCTGCCTATTCTGTTCCCCACTGTGTCTCTGGTGAATCCTCTGACCACTCACACCCATTTCTGGCCCCAGCTCCTGTATGCATAAATAAATAAACGTTTTTTAAAAATACATCTAAGTGGATTATGATTCCATAAAAACAATCAGTGGAAGAACCAAAATTAAATATTAAGAATTTGTAGGCTGAAAGAAAAAAAATCTGTGCTGTCAATAGTCTGGGAAATCTTTTCCAGAGGAGATTGTTTTACTTTATTTTTTTGTTTTGGGTTTTTATTTTTCCTAGAATGAACTCAAAACATCGCAAGGAGTTCAAGGATTAGAACAAAATATTCTGTTAGATCTTCTGAGTTTCATCAATTTTTACTCAGTAATTAGATTTAAATTTAAATAAACATTAGCTATGGCCATAAAGAATAACAGAAGACACAACAGGGCAAAGAGGTACAAACAGTGTCTTATTTGTTGGGTTAAAAATAAAAAAAGAAAAAAAAATCCTAGAACATGCTGTCTTTGTCCATTAGAATTTTTATAGGAAAATGCCACAGATTGTATTGCTTAAAATAATAAAAAAAGAAATTTCTAACAGTGCTTTAGGCTAGGAAGTCCAAAATCAAGGTGTCTGCAGATTTGGTGTCTAGTAAGAACCTACTTCTTGGTTCAGACAGTCATCTTTCATTGTGTCCTCCAATGATGGAGAGGGAGAGTATACTCTATAGTCTCTCATTTCCCAAAACCCCACCACCATTACCACAGGAATAAAACTATCAGTGGGAGAATAAATATTATATGAGCTAAGAGGAAGAAGAAGGGTTTATCTTTCTTTTTGTGCCTAAAATTTACAAATAAAACATACAAGTCATATATTTCAGATTCATGGGCCTGCAGGTGGACTGGGAACTCATATCATCCATATCACACTAGGATCCAGCAGGGGAACAGTACTATGCAGGACATGCCTCATAGAAGCACAGGAAGCAAGCCCAAACTTGCTCAAGTCTCTGCTCAAACCATCATAGCTAACTTCCTGTTGATAGCAAGTCATATAGTCAAGTCCAGTGTCAAGCAGACAGGAAGTATATTTTGTCTAGAAAAGGTGACCATAAAGGGAGAGATTAGTTTATAAGAGCAAGAGAAAACTGGATTAGTTATTCAATCTATGTCAGTCAAAAACAATTCTTCCTATTAGATTACATTACTTTGACCTTGAAATTTTGCCATGGTTTGAAATAACTATTTTAAAATTTGATGCTTAGGAAAAGGAATCATTTTATAAAACTAATATAGTAATTAACCTATACAAAATTATATTTGTATATGTTTTATAAAATCTATATGATATATATAATTTAATTATATATACAAAATAACACATGTTAGGCAAATATTTTTAAACACAGCTTACCTTACCAAGTCTATCGTAAAATAATATTTCCTACCGAAAGTTATCTAGTGTGAGAGGAAACACTTGATTTCTTTTAAACAAATCAACAATAGTAGAACAAGCTAAGAATTTGTCTAACAGACCTCCCTTATGCATGGCTTCACTTACAGCAGTGTCAGTTACCTAAAGACAGTATGAAATAGTGCAAAGAAGACCACATTACTGGGACTCCCTGGTGGCGCAGTGGGTTAAGCAACGCACTATGAAGCAAACCACAGCCACTGCAGCATAAGTTCCATCCCTGCCTCCGGCCAGGGAGGGGACCCACATGGCACAGCAGACCTCTCCTGCTGTGCCCGCTGCTGCCCTCAGCAGTGTGTTTCAAGTCAGTCTGCCTGTTCTGCTCCCCATTCTGTCTCTGGTGAATCCTCTCACCACCCTGGACTCTGGCCTGTACCCCAGCTCTTGTATGAATAAATTAAAAAAAAAAAGACCACATTACATAACTTTTAGTATAGTATATTGTTTATTACTAGTTATTGCTGTTAATTCATCATGCCCAATTTATAAGTTAAACTGTACCATAAGTATGTGCATATTTATATCAGATAAAATAGACACCTAGCTAAAAAAGATAACGTGGAACAGACATGGATATTATATAATGATTAAGGGATCAATACATCAGGAACACATAACACTCATCAATATATATGCACTGGGAAAAAACGGAGCAACAAAATACATAAGGCAAGTTAATAAATCAGAAAACAGACATTGGCAGCAACAAAATAGTGGTAGGGGACTTCAAAACCCTACTTACCAATAAAAAGATCAACTAGATAGAAAATAAACAAGGAACAAATAGCCTTAAATGAGGAATTAAAACACATTGGCTGAGTAGATATTAATAGAACACTATACCCCCAAAAGTTGAGTAAACATTCTTCTCAAGTGCATATGGAACATTCTCAAGGATAGGTAACATTTTGGGTTTTTTTTTTCTCCTTTTTTTTTTATTAAAATATTTTAAAATTTACATATACTTGCCATTAATTGTAATCCCCATGTATTCCCCATCACCATCTCACCAGTGCACCATCA
>JAGFMF010011581.1:4908546-4923672 GCA_019455555.1 Galemys pyrenaicus | reverse complement strand
TCCATCCATGTTCCCATGAATGAGTCTAGTTTTTCATTTCTGATTGCTGAGTAGTATTCCATCATGTATATGTACCACAGCTTCCCGATCCACTCATCTATTTTTGGGCATTTAGGTTGTTTCCAGTTCTTGATAGATAACATGTTGGATCACAAAGTAAGAGTCAATTAAACTGTTGTGATTTCATTCATATCAAGTATCTTCTCTGATGACAATAATCTCACACAAAATAGCCAAAATAACAAAAAGGACAGGAAAAACCTCTAATATGTGGAGTCTGAACAATACACTACTGAATGAGTACTGGGTCAATGAGAAAATCAAAGAAATTAAACCCACTGAAAAAAACAAAATGAACACACAAGCTACCATAATCTATGGGACCCAGAAAATACGTTATTAAGAGGGAAGTATATAGAAATACAGGCTCACATCAAGACACTAAAAGGGGCTCAAATAAATAACCTAACCTTATACCAAATAAGCTAGAAAAAGAAAAGCATCGAAACCAAATGCTAGGGGCCTCCCTGGTGGCGCAGCGGGTTAGGCAACGCACTATGAAGCAAACCACAGCCACTGCAGCACAAGTTCGATCCCTGCTGCTGGCCAAGGAGGGGACCCACATGGCGTGGCAGACCTCTCCTGCCTTGCCCACTGCTGCCCTCAGCAGTGTGTTTCAGTCAGTCTGCCTGTTCTATTGCCCACTCTGTCTGGTGAATCTCACCTCCCATGACTCTGGCCTGTACCCTAGCTCTTGTATGCAAAAATAAATAAATCTTTTAAAAAAATGCTAGTTGAATGAAGAAAATGATAAAAATTGGAGTAGAAATAAATGAAATAGAAATAAAAAAGAGAGCTCAAAGAGTCAATGAAACTAAAAGCTGGTTCTTAAAAAGTTGGTTCTTAGACAAATCTCTAGCTCTGCTCACAAAGAAAAAAGGGAGAAAATACTAATAAATAGAACCAGAAAATAAAAGAGAAATTATAATAGAAATTTTGACAATACAGATCACAAGAGACAATAATGAACATATTTCTGTCATTAAATTGGATAACTTAAAGAAATGGTCAAATTCTTAAAAGTGTACAAGCTTCTGATACTGAATCAGGAAGACATAGAAAACCTAAACAATTACAAGTTAGGAAATTTACACAGTAATCAAAATCTTCCAAACACCAAAAGTCCAGTACTAGTCAGTGTCACAAGTGACTCCAACAAAACTTTCAAACATGAACTAATATGTATCATTCTCAAACTATTCCCAAAAATTAAGGAAAAGAAAATGCTTCAAATACATTTATGAGGCTAACATTACTCTACCAAAAAAAAAACACAAAAAAATAAAATTAAAGACCAATATTTCTGACAAACAGATACAAAACTCCTCAATTAAGTCTTAGAAAATTGAATTCAATATTATATTAAAATGATTAAAATCATGACCAAGTGGATTTATTTCAGGGATGCAAGGATGGTTAAACATCTTAAATTGATCAGTGTAATTCACCACATCTAACAAAGGAAAGAAAAAACATAAGAACATATCAACAGATGCAGAGAGAGCATTTGACAAGATTCAAATCTATTTATGATTTTAAAAACCTTCAAGAATTGAACAACCACATACAAAAGAAGGAAACTAAACCACTCTCTCATGCTATCTACAAAAATTAACTCAAAATATGTTAAAGACTTGGATGTAAGAACCCATAAAATACATTGAAGAAGACATAAGCAAAACACTTCACAACATTGGCTTTGGTGATGTCTTTGTGGATTTGTCTCCAATGGCAAGAGAGACAAAATAGAATAAAAACAAATGGGACAACATCAAACTAAAAAGTGTCTGTACAGCTAAATAAGCTATCACTGAAACAAAGACACTGCACTAAATGGGAAAAAAATATTTGCATAGTATCTATCTGACAAGGGGCTGATTATCCAAGATCAACAAAAAACTCAAAGAACTCCCAAATCGAAAAAAAAAAAAATAAAGGCATCATATGTAGGGAGAAATGCTAAATAGATACTTCTCCAAAGAAGACAAACAGATGGCCAACAGGTACATGAATAAATGATCATCATCCCTTTCCTATCAGTGAAAAGCAAATTGATACCACAATGAGATACCATCTTACACATGTGAGAATGGCTCATATCAAAAGGACTAGAGAAAAGGAACCAGTAGGTATACTGTTGGTGGGATGCAAACTGATTCAGTCCCTAAGGTCTCTCAAACTATTAAAAATAGGTCTACCATATGATTCAATATTCAACTCTTATGTATCTACCCAATGAGTACAAAAACACTTGTCCAAAGGAATATATGCACTTCTGTGTTAATCGCAGCCAAGTTTACAATAGCCAAGTTATGAAAACAACCTAAGTTTCCAAGAGCAGATGAGTGGATTTGGAAGATGTGGTATTATATATATATATATATATACACACACACAATGGAACACTCAAAAGCTATAAAAAAGATGAACTCCTGCCACTTACAAAAGAATGCTTGTAACTAGAGGGGATAATGCTAAGCAATATAAGTCAAAAGAAGTCAAATATCAGGTGTTTTCACTTATAAAAATCTAGAAAAACCAACAAAAAAGGGCAAGATGAAGGCAAACCAAAACAACCCCTAAAAATCTGACTATAAAATTGAGACTACCAGATGAGGATGGGAAGTATAGAAAGCAATGGGGTGAGAGGGTCCAAATGACTATAGTAAGGGACTATCAATGCCGTAGTGGTAGTGTGGTATGTATATAGTAACATACATCTGAAAGGTGTGCTCTTATACCTCTGAATCATATATAGTGTTGTAAACCAATGCTACCTCAATATCAACAAAAAATGCAATGATGTGAATATGTTAAACCATGAATATCCAAAACATTTGAGTGAATTAAGTGCACCGTGAATTTGCCAATTGACTTTTTTACTAATTGTGAATTTTAAGGCAGTAGTTTCAAAAGGATACTTTCTTACATCTTAGTAAATACTTCAAAATTAGTAAATAAAAATTTATTAATATGAAAATATTCTATAATTGTTATATAAAAATATTATAAACCATGGGAAAACATTTTTTTTCAATTTAATTTGTGCTTAACTGGGCAAATTATAGTATCTGACATCATAAAGTTTAAAATACAGTAGACCACTATAATATAACTGGAGCAAAGATATAAAAGTGATATGAAGTTACTTGTAAGAAGTAATGAAATGAAATGGATTATATCATTAGCCAAAATAACATCTGCCCCTACATTGGAGATATTTCAGATCATGAAATACTGGAGAGTAATGTGACAAACAGTGCTCATTGTGTTGATGGATTATATAACCCTGACCTACTGAATTCAGATATGGCCATAAAACTTGAGGCATACTTCCTCACAGGAAGACTACATGTTCCTGTGTGATAAACTTAGAGCTTATTTCACCAATGAAATGTAGTTAGTTAGAAATCACCTGGGCCACTGCCAGGGAGAAGATTTGGAACCTACCATGTGTTTTTTTCTATGAAGAGACTGTACATATCTCCCATAAATACTGCTTCTTCAGCATTGGTAACAAGTAAAGATATTTTAGAAGAGTTTCAGTTGTAATGTGAGAAAGAAATTCTTGTCAGAGTAAGCCACTCAGATTTGGCTTAACATAGCAAAGACAAAACACAATACAGACTCTCTAATGAAAATTTAACAGACTTAAAGTGCCTTACAATTAACTTTAGAGAAAGAAGTGTCAACTACAATTGTTGGTTTGGGTATTGGTATAGGCACCTAAATGAAATCAACTAGAAGAGAAGTTTTTGCCAGCGCTCCAAAAGGTCACTTATTCTGAACTAAAGAAAAAAGAATGACTGAGACATAAAATGACTCTTAGCCCTCAACTTTCTACAGCAGGGAATTAGTTGAGGTTAAGTCAAGAAGTCAGAATCACTACAAGTTTTACAAGGAATAAGGGATTTAATATGGGAATAAAAGTTTATCCAAATGTGGATAAGGTGAGTTAGTGTCTTGAAAGTGGGAGTTGATGTATCAGCGTATCCTTGAAGCACATATGCAGGAAGTGAAGTAGGGGCTGCTTACAGGAAAATATGAGAATCCTGTGTAACTTACTGCCAGAGAAGGACTAGAGGACCCTGGCAACAAAAGAACTAAAAGAGAGTTCTATTTAAGTTTCTGCAGGTCTAAGACCAAGTTTGGGTGGGCTTGAGGCTGTTAGTCAGCAAGGCCAGCAATCAAGAAGATGAACTGGAGTAAGAGGGGAGAACAGGAGACCCACCAGAACCTCTATACTTCCTACCCAAGTACTAAAATCTTCAAAACTTATGTGCCTGTTACCATCTTTCAGATACCATGAAAGTTATTCTTAGAAGATTCTGAAAAATATATTTCCGAACCTTAGATGTGATTCCAGTGCTAAGTCAATAACAAGAGTTCAAAACAGGAAGGAAGTAGGCTGAGAGGCTGCTTCAGTTCCTAAGGACAATATTTTTAGATGTAGCCAAGAATGATAACAAATAGGGTAGGAAGGTCATCAAGGTAGAATTGATGGTTACATAATACAAAGGACTAAAAATTTGTTTATAGAAACAGAGACTGACATATGAACTTGGAATAATTCCCATTCCTGCTTAGGAGGATCTTGCTTGCTCAATAGTATTTCAGAATATCTATGAACCGGTGACTACTCGGTGATTCCTTTTGTTTTCCTTTCAAATAAAAGGGTTTATTCTGGTTATCCTGTCCCATTCTTCATCAATGTTCAAATTGTCACACATATTTCTTTCAAGTTTGTCAGGAATCAGCAAAATATAGCCTGGAGGCCAAGTCTGGCTGTTCCCCACTTTTTGTAATTAAATTCTTATTGACACAAAGACACATTTTGCCAACTTATTTAAGTATTGTCTATGGTTGTTTCTGTGTCACAAAGGCACAGCTAAATAGGTGTGACAATTTTTTTTAACCTGAAAAACCTAAAATAATTTCTAATTTTGTCCTTAACAGAAAGCTTCCAACTATAAATGAGATCTACATTACAATAGGTGCCAATTTCTCTTAAAACTCTTTAAATTTGTTAATTCCTGTAAAAACTTTCTAACAGTATACAATGATCTTTCTCACTTCTCTTTATTATTGCATATTATGTCACTGAGTCAATGTAAATAGGGTTTAACAAACCCTCTAATGATGGCCATTTGGGTGCATTCTAGTTTTCACTAAAATGAGCCTTGTGCAAATATCTCCTTGTTACTTCTTCTCATTGTTTATTCAAAACAGATTATTAAAAAATTATTTGCCAACTAATAGATATCCCCAGTTTGCCCTCCTCTTGAAATTATACAGTTCGGTGTTCCTGCAAGAATGCATGAGAGTCCCTTATCTAGCCAGTAGGGGGTGCTATCAAACTTTTGGAGTTTGTCCAATCTCATTGGCATTAGTGCAACTTTAAAATGTATTTCCATTATTATCAGTGATATTGTCTGCCTTTGCAAATAAAAACTGTATGTGTATCATTTTCTACTACATGTCTATTAAATCTCTTGCCCATTTTCCTATGGAGCTGTAAAATTCTTTATAATTACAGGCTTTTATATTATGATTATTAACCCTTGTCTTTGATGAAAATTGCAAATATTTTCCCATTTTGTCATTCTCCCTTGCTTATGGTGTGTTTTCTTTCATTTTACCACACAAAAGTTTGTTGTTGCTTTTTAACTTTTTGTGCATCAAATTATCAGTCTTCCATTTTGAGTAACAGAAAAAATTTCTTCTATAACTAGGCTATAGAGTTTTCACCCATGTTTTTAGGACATATGTGGTTTGATTTAACTTTCTAACACATTAGGAATTTTTTCTGATATATTACTACTCACTTATGCCACACTAGGTATCTCAATAAGATCACTTTTTCCCTAGTGATGTCAAATTATGTTATATCACATTTTCCTATGTACCTGAATTGAATTTTTTTTCTTTCTACTCATGTTATAATGCTATAGTATATTTAAAGTTTTTGTAGTAGGTTTTCTGTGATTTAACTTACTTTAAGATTAGCCTTCCCTTATTAGTCTTTTTTTTATCCTTCCAAGTTAACATTATAGACAAATTTTGCTGCTTCAGAAAAAGAAAAAATTACTGAATTTTTTCAGTGAAATTGTATTAAATGTATAACATAAAAATAGCTGATATTTTTATGATATAAAGATGATCTGTCCAAAAATATGTATTTCCCATTTGTTCAAACATACTTTTAAATCTGTCAGCAGTGCTAAAATTTTTCTTATAGGTGTTTTGGCCATTTCTTGCTGATCATATGTTAAAATATAGCTGTGTGATTGTGTGTGTGTGTGTGTGTGTAACCAAATATTGGGTCTTCTATTATAACTTCAATTAATGTGTTTCTATTTCTATATGCATATGTATATACATGAATTTATATATAATCTGTACATAAATCTTAATTCTGCAACTATATTAAGTTACACCATTACATGTAGTAGTTTTTACATAGAGTCTTTCAGGTTTTTAACCACAAAAATCACAACATGTGAAAACAGAAATAGTTTAAATTTTTAGCTTAAGTCTTTATTGCTTAAAACTCAACTCTTAACTATTAAATATTAAGTTAACCAGATTATCCAGGGATAAAAAGGTCTGTTTTAATTTATAAAAAACTGTCTGATCTGAGTTGAAATACTGGTTTTATTTTTCTTCCTTTGTTCTTACTAATTTGATAAATCAAATGCTAATTGAGTGGCATTTTATTCAAAACTTTTACACTGAAATCATTAGAGATACTTTAAAAGTGTTTAATGTACTTTGAAAAATTGCGTGACCTCAAGTTTATGAGTATTACTATTACTTAATAGGATAAGGTAAAATTTATAACAGGATTACCTGAAAGCAGAACCACCATAAGTAGTTTGAATTCTTTGACAATTTGTAAACCTTTCTTAATTCCGTGTTCCCCAAGAATCTTTGGTTATTATACTGATGAATGTACTCTAAGAACCCCTAAAAAGAAACTATCCAGTCTGGGATATCTTTCTTATTCCTGTTTACCTAGTTCCCAGTGGACATAGCAGAAGTCAATCTAGTATAAAAATAAGAAGCTTTCTTAAGCACTACAAGCATAATCTGACTACTTCTTCTAGTAGGTATATTTGCAAAAGGACCAAAAACAAAAATATAGCGAGAATGAAGCCGTGATGATTCAATAAACTCAGAATGACTTTAAAAACCTTCAATGAAAATGGAATTCTTTTTTAACTAACAATTTTTTAGCCAGCTAGAGGAATAGGGTTTCAGGTCTGGAACAATATCTAGCTTCATTCACTGTTCCCATGCCACACTTTCTAACCAACAGCCAATAACAAACAACAAAAATACCTCAAAGAAATTTATGACTAAATTTTTACATAAATTTACATTTATATTCCATAATATATATGAATAAATGACTGATATAATAAACATAAATATATTTTAATTAGAAAGTAAATAATACAAAATTATGAAGTATTTGATTTATTATATATAAATATAAAATATGTAATATATTTTGTTACATAGTATTAAATACATTATAAAATTGTGAATTTATTTTAAAATATTATAAAAATATGTTTAATAACTCAATCTTAAAATCTAAAAATTATGTATTATTGCTATCAACAATTGCAATTGTCTATTAAGGATGTTATATATAAATATCCAGAGATTTACTGAGAGAATTTTTATGCCCAAAATTAAGCTCTAAAATAAGCTATGTACATTCATTTTCTCTGTTAAACAGAGCTACTAGTTACAAGTAAAAGTTTTTCTATCCAACTTTAGATAGAGTCACTTTCAAAACTGAAAATCAAGAAACCAGCTTAGCCTTATATGCATTATCAGGAAATGCCTTGACGAACTGGAATTTCCAGAAGCCAAGAACTGAAGTTAGCAGTGTAAAATAGCACTCATAATGAGGAAACTCAGTTTCCCTTTGCCATATATTTCAGCAATTTTTAGATTTCAGTTAGGTTCCAAGTTTAGATTAAGGGTAGCCATAGTTTTAATTGCTTTTAGTGTTAAACACCTCAATTTTATGGGAATGGAGGACACCATAAGATGGAAGCAATTAGTCACAAGGAAATTTTCCTTAAAATTTGTCTGACCATTCTTTAACTTTTTGTTAGTATATGCAGATTAGCACTGGCTAGTGCACAATATTGATACATAGGTTAATCAGCTCTCAGCTCTGAGCTCAGAGACCCTTAACTATAAAATCCTTGCGCCATCAACAAAACCTACAAAAGGGAAGAGAGCCATGTGTTATGTACTACAGGTAGATTATGGGTTGCTTTTGATCAGTGAATCTTGTCAAACAAGAATTTAACCAAGAAACCAATATTCAAAAGTTTTTGTGGTTTTTTTTGTTGTTGTTGTTGTTAGTTTTTTAGAGTTGCTTGAGACCAGGAATCATAACTCTCATCCTTGTATTTTTGGAGTTCAGCTTTGCACAAGGATAAAGAATTATGCAATAACTACCTAAAAATAAATTAATTAATAAATCATGTTTGTTCTCAAATTTTGTTTAGAAAATACTGACCATCAGGAGAAACCTTAACTAATATTACATTGGAGGAGGATTTTTTTCTAGGAACTTTCTCCTTACCCTGCAAAAGAACAGAGCTCTGGTTCTGTTGGTGGATTTAGTTTGGTTGTGATTTGTATCATGCAATAACTTCCTAAGTTTAATAGCACTGGTACACTATAGACAGTTAGGAAGACTACTCCATGTACTCAGAGGCATGTTATTTTGTAGTTAACTCCCCAAATATGATAGCTGGTAAGTTTTAAGAAGTGACCCTTCCCAGAAATACTTGACCAATATCCTCTTACGAATCCAAATAAAGTTCTGAAGAGTGACTTTCAACAAACGAAACAGACTGATAGTCATACTGTGGGATGTGCACACAGATAAGAAAGTCAGTTTAAAGTTCTATCTCAAACCTTATAACAATTCAATGAGGTAAACACTATTTTCTTTATTTTTAAAATGAGAAAACTGAAATTTACAGTCATCTTTCTCAGTTAGGCCTGGACTGGTAGGGTTAGTATCACTTTGGAACCTGTCAGGGGCAAGTTATTGGACCCACTCTAGACTTACTGAATCTGAGACCCTGGGGAAGGGCACAGCACACTGTGTTTTAACAAACATTCCAAAGTTTGAGAACCAGTCCTTCAGAGAGTTTGTGTAGAGAGTTTGTGTAATTTAGCTGTTCACAAATGGGAAGATGAGAGCAGGAGCTGAATCAAGGTATCACTCTCTATTGCACACCACTTCCTCATGTGGGATATCAGTCTCTCTTCTACCCCCTCAAAAGGTCAACCCTGCTATAATTGAAATTCAGTAACAAAAGGACAAGCCAGTTCCTACATGAACCTCACAATTTCATAACTTTAAATACTCTTAAGAATGAGTTTATACAAAAAGACAAGGACAAATAGGGGACACTTAGTGGGGAGGTGGGGAGAAGGTTGAGGGTAGAAAGAGCACAAGGGACTGAGGTGATGGTGCACTGGTAAAATGGTGGTGGGAAGTCATTGGATGACAATTGATGTCAAATATATATAAATAAAGAAGAAGAGGAAAGAAAAAGAATGAGTTTATATGTAACTCTAAAAAGTTTGGATGGAATTCAAAATAAAACATCTATAATTGTCTTCACTATGTAAATATAGACATCGGGGAGGACTTTCCTTATAGAGCCATACCACTCATTTTAATCAGAACTGTCTTTAAATTTTTTTCTTTATGGTTATTAAAATGACTTTTTCTCTTTATTTTATCTGATCTTGACAATATTTAATGTTTAAGAAGTATAACAGTCCATAGAGTTCATGGTTAGGTACATGTAATTTGTGTCCTAAGTAGCCATTTTTCCTTTCTTGACTTGAGCAGAACTAAAAAAATCTCCGAGAATGAAAATTAAACTTTGAACTGACTTTTTGGAGTAACATAGATTGTAACAAGTTAACATTAGTTGGGAACCCAGGTTTTAGCATTAACATCACCCAAATATAACCCAACTTCAACAACTTACTATGTCAAACAATTTGTTTTGTTTCCCTATGCCTGAGTTCACTATCTAAAATGAAAATAAGAACTATACTACCTCAGAGTGGTTGCAAGGATTTTGACAAGATAAAAGCATTTAATACAGTTTCTGTATATAATAAAAGCTCAACAAATACTATCTGGTAATTACTAGTACTATTCCTATTATTAGTCATATAAGAATACAAGTGATTTCCTGGTCTGCCACCAGCACATGCAATTCTTCTTTCAGAATGTTGCTTCCCTTTATGCCATCCCTCACAATGTTTTGTAGAGTTATTTTAACTTTCAGCAGCATTTTCTGCATGTGTTTCTGCATCTCCCTAGTAAATAAACCCATACACTCAAGGGCATCCTTACCAAAGTTCATTATAGGAGTGATGATTATTAGAAATGACTCTTTGTCTGAAAGTATCATTGCCACCAATGACTGAAATTCTGTCATATTTAGTAATTCATTCTATTGTGTTAAAACCAGCACTTCCCTCTTCACATTCCCCCTTATCAGTGTGAATAAATTATCATATTGAATGAGAGAAATGGGATTTTGCATGTGATGGTTTTGCTGAAAAAATGAATGAAAGGATTGAAAGTTCTCCAATGAGTGATTTAGAGTATCAAAAGCAAACCAGTGTATTAGACTTTATTTCATAAAAGTTGGCTAAAGCCTTTGCCTTTTAATTCAATACCAGGTTATAAAGTGTATTTCTATATAATTTCATCTGAGAAAAATCAGCTCCACGATCTACCCAGGATCAGGGTAAAAACACTGAGTATGTATATCTCCAATCACATGCAATGTAATATATGGATAACCCAACTAGCTTAGGCAAACCAAATAAATAGAAAAATAAACAGACATAATTTCACATTCATGCACCTTCATGAAATCTTTAATCAAAACCAAACACACACAGACTATGAAAATTAAAATTAAGAAACTCAATGCCAACCTTACTTCAGGTATTTGCCCAATAACTTTGGTCTAGGCACCATAAAAGTACCCTGTTTGGTTAAAAGTTCAGTGCTAATGTTAATGAGCTAAACAATGATGATGGTCAATCTCATTAAAGTCTCTTGACAGGAAGAAGTCTGGGTCCTCATTAAATAAGCTGACTTGAGATCCCAAAGTTGCAAAATTAGCATCCCCACCCTCCCAAAGCTATCACTGTGTAGCATGGCCAATTACACTCAACATGCATCAGCATGTTTGGGCTTTATAAACACTACAGTCAGTTACTGTAGATGAGTTGGGCACATTTCCAACACTTTCCTAAGTATGAAAATAAACACATATTCAAATGAGGGTAAACAATGACCTAATGGGAAATGTTCAGTCAAGCATCTGACAACCAGTTCAGACTGGCACCTATATCCCTTTCAGTTTCATCTGTCCCTCCCAGTCAGTAGAATGACTAGGCACCAGTACAGAGCTGTGGTGGGAGGGGTCAGGGAGGCAGTAGGCCTTGCAGAAGTCCAGGTGTCTTGCCTAAACACTGATTATGACAATGTATTCAACAGTGGCAGGCAACCTATCTGCAAAAGCCTGATAACTCTATCAGACCCTATTCGTTCAAGCGACTCTAGAGGCCCCCCTTTCATCCTCAGCTTGAGGCAGATCTCAATGAACTGAATTTGTATGAGAAACCGAGATAAGTGCTAGTTACAATTACAGAGATACGTATGTGCTGCTGCAATTAGAGTTGTGTCAGTGCTTCTATTAACCTTTGCATTGCCAGCATTTTCCCACTTGGTATTCCAAGTGAGTAACAGCATTTAAATTAGGAAGGAACATAAGCCACTGAGCTATAAGCCCATAGAAAGAGTGAAAATGGACAGCTGTAGATAGGAACAGCCTCTACTGAGCTGCTAAACAAGTAGAGCAGGGAATGGAAAGGTTTACGAGAATGGCTCCCACACCACTGTTCTTGTATTCTTTGATGTCGAAATGATTCCTGTGATGAGGTAGACTTACAACTGAGTCACTTGAGAGAACCTGAGCACTGGCAAGATCTTGAATTCATGGGGGACTTTCCTTTTCCTGAATTAGCTTCCCTAAGAAAATACTCCTTTTAATCAGAGTAGAATAATGAATGTCAGACCATTTTGAAACAAAATATGGAAGGTTCTGATTATCAATCGTGTTTAATAACTTTGTGTTTACAGCTCTCACTTCATTTGACTCTCATGATATTCTGTAAAATGCATACGATATATGGTATTGTGTTCCTATAGCAGAGATTGAAAATGAAAAGCAAGACAGTTAAATATCTTTCTCAAAATTACATAGCAAGTTAATTCCAAGTTCAACCCAAACCAAGTATAATGAATAATATCCAGGACAGATGATACTATTCTTTTCCACTAAGGACTGAGAGCTAAAGTGACTTTTCCTCCTTATTCATAAGTCACTCCTTGGTTACATAAAACAAAAATGAATGAGACTGTCACTATCTTTTTACATACACCATTTGATTCTCTTTCCCCAAAAGTGTCTGATGACACTTTCAAAATGGCACTAATTTGAGTTCAGTTGTTCTTTTTTTCATTAATAATTCTGTCAAATTTCGTTCACAAAAACCTAGTTTAAGAAGCTGTTTTCCTGACATAATGAAAGGTCAAATTCAAGTCTGTCTGGCACAGTGATCTTTGCAGCTACCTATCAAACCAGCTTTGATTGTATAATTTTGAATTGATTTTCAAGAAATTCGAGACTAAATTTCAACTGGCCTTGGGTTTAAAATTTATTCCTGAACTTGCTGTTGATTAAAAATAAAGAAAAAAACCCAGGACCATTATTAATAACAATACAAATTTCCAGACTCTGGAATCCTCAGTTTTAAGAAGTACTCCCAGGTGATTACTCTGCTAAGCTAAATTTGGGGAATATTATATAAAATATTTATCTTAATTGGAAACCAAATATAAAGGAGAAATGTTGCTTATATTTTTAAAAGTTATTAGGAGTTCATTTCAACTCAAGAAATTAATTTATATTAATGGAACTTGAGAAAATAAAAATATTATAAAATATGACCATCACCCACTACAAAATATTCTAAACAAAATTTTTGTTGTAATTTTGGCTGTAGGCATCAACTATTTTCAAATTCCATGTGTCACCAACAGCTAAGCCAGTAGAACAGCACTGTGCTTAGCATAGAATGCTTAGTAAATACTTCATTAAAAAATGAAGAAAATGACTCAAGTCCCCACCCTTTCCAACAACTTGTAATCTCTTTTCCTTCTCTCATGTGCTTGCTATAAATATAGACTTCTCTACACTGCAATGTGTTTGATCACATAATATTCTTTTGTTCCTATAAGGCAGCACATACTAAAAAGAAATGAGTTTAGAGTCAGACATACATGGACAAATTTCTTAATTTCTAAAGAAGAAGGATATGCTAAATATCTTGTAGGGTTGTTGAAAGGATTATAGGAGTAATGCCTGCACTTCGTTATATCCCCTTGCACCATCCTTCCTCTGTCATACTTAGCACATACATACATTCAAATTATTTTTTATTTAGAAATAGCAAAACAAATGGCACGAGAAAACACAAAGCACTATAGCAAAATACAAAAAGAAAAAAATTCCTATGCTAAGAAGGGTTGTTTTGTTCTCAGTAATTTTCCCAGTAAAATTTCTCAAAATAACTAACCCTAGAGACCTCCCTGGTGGCCCTGCTCCCTTCAGCTGCTCCCCTCAGCAGTGTGTTTCAGTCTATCCTCCTGTTCTGTGACCACTCTGTCTCTGGTGAATCCTCTCATCACCCACACCTCTGGCCTGTACCCCCGTTCTTTTTTTTAAAAAGATGTAATTATTTACATATGCAAGAACGGGGTTACAGGCCAGAGGTGTAGGTGATGAGAGGATTCACCAGAGACAGTGTAGCCACAGAACAGAAGGATAGACTGAAACACACTGCTGAGGGTAGCAGCGGGTGAGACAGGAGAGGTCTGCTGCGCCATGTGGGTCACCTCCCTCACCAGGGATTGAACTCCTGCTGCAGTGGCTGCAGATGCTTCACAGTGAAGAGCTTAACCCTTTGCGCCACCAGGGAGGCCCCACCCCCGTTCTTGTATACACAAATAAAAAATACATAAATAAATTAACCCTAAGTGTAAAGTACAATTGACATCCTTGGCCAAGAGGAAGCTAATTCTAACTGTAATAATTGCCTGTAATTGTGTTCACTTCTAATAATTTAGATTACATAACCAAGAATTAAATGATTTTATCTACATTTATATTATCCTTTCTATAATACAACTTTTATGTATTGAACCATCTCTGCTGGTTTACAAATCAAAGTATTTTTCAAACATAATTCTATATATATTTTTAATCTTTAAAGTTAAATGGAAAAGAAAGATATTATATACTATGCATAGCCCAGTATTCTCCACAGTCCTAGCTCCAAACAAAACTGAAAACAAGTGGGAAGTTTCTTGGATGGTTTTCATTAGAGTCAGTATTTTTTAAGTAAAATGCCATTAAAGGTGATTGACAGTGATTGTCCTTTTTTACAGATGAAATATACAACTGACTTGCAAAGAGGTTATATGACACACCTAGGAGAAAAAAAATGAATCAAAATTCCAAGAAGAATGAATAACTTATAAAAATTGTATAGGATTCCTATATATTAGAGCCATACGTACCTTAGAAACTCCCAAATCTAACATCACTCTAAAATAGAAATACCCAATACAACATTCTTGATGATCCTACCTAAACAGAGGTAATTATTCTCTCCCATTTAATTTATGGTGGTTGTCATTTTTATATCAAGTCATAATAATCTTTCTACCTATTGTTACTAAGCCTGACTCTTTTGAAAAATGTATTAATTGTATTCTCTCTTTATATTTTCACTGTTTTTTCAAGAAGTCATTATATTCCAGGGCCTCCCTGGTGGCGCAGTGGGTTAAGCAACGCACTATGAAGCAAACCGCAGCCACTGCAGCACAAGTTCGATCCCTGCTGCCGGCCAGGGTGGGGA
>JAGFMF010011581.1:4795999-4908496 GCA_019455555.1 Galemys pyrenaicus | reverse complement strand
TCTGCTCCCCGCTCTCTGTGGTGAATCCTCTCGCCCCCCACACCTCTGGCCTGTACCCCAGTGCTTGTATGCATAAATAAATAAATCTTTAAAAAAAAAAAAGAAGTCATTATATTCCAGATTTCCAAATATAATATATTTATAATATATTTGGAAATGGTTTTACCCACCTAGATAGTTTTTAGTTAGTATTTATGATGTTGTGACAATGATAACAAAGACAAAAATAAAATGATAAAACCTATATTTATGCTTTCAATGTGTCAAGTTTATAAAGCATCATTATCATTTATTATCTATGTTTTGTTCCATAGTATATCTATAGCACCTAAAACTATGCCTTGCATATATCAGACGTTCAATAAATATTGGTTAAAAGACGGTGTCTTCACCAAAACCCTTTGAAGTAGGCATAATTAGGTAATATATACGTCACAGTACAAATTTGAAGCTAGGTTCTTTGACCACCTAACTTTATATGTACACTTAACCATTGTATTTTATGCTTATAAATAATTATCTCTCAAACACAGTAACACACCTGTAACCATTGATTTCTTTTATTAGCTATATATGTAAAATGTCTTTACCTAAAAGCAGAATGTAGCATTCTAGCATTCTGTCCATGAGGGCTAATTCCCATAGCATACAAATAAGCTGCTGGTCTCTTCGTTTTGTTTTTTTTTTTTAATTTATTTATTTATGCATACAAGAACTGGAGTATAGTCCAGAGGTGAGGGAGTTGAAAGGATTCAACAGAGACAGAGTGCGGAGCAGAACAGAAAATTCTACTGAAACACTGAGGGGAGCAGGACCTGAGACAGGAGCCATGTGGGTTAGTTCCCTCACCTGGGATCAAACTAGTGCTGTAGTGGCCAGGGATAGCTTGATAGTGCTGAGATTTTTAACCCCTGTACCACCAGGGAGACCCTGCTGGTCTCTTTTTAAAAATAGTTCCTACCTCAAATCTCTATAAGTTACCACTTCATTTCTTTTATTCTCTTTTCAGAAAAATTCCTTTACAGGTTTACATACCTTATTGTCTCCAAGTCCTCTCCTATTATCTTTTAAAACCACTACATTTAATCTTTTCTCCAAATCTTCCATGAAAATTGTTCTTGTCAGCATCAATAACTTCCATACTCCTAAATCCAACAATCAATTACCAGACCAAATCTTATTATCAGCCATCTTGAACATAATTCAGCCTCAGTCCTCATCTATGTACTTTCTTCACTTGTCATCAAAGATATTGACAGCTCAGGTTTTCTCACTCTGCATTAAGCATTCCTTCTCAGTCCCCAGTCCCCTTCCTTATCCTGAGTTGTTAGTATTGGAGTATCCCCCCAAGGTTCAGTTTTTTGTATTCTTTATCAATACTCACTACATTGTTGATCTAACTCCTTGCCATGATCTAATTCCTTTAAACATAATCTGTATGTAAAGAATTTCAAGTTTACAATTCCTGCCTACAACTTCTTATCTAAAACTATATCTAGATGGCCAATAGAAAACCAAAACACAAGTCCTGATTTCCCTTCACTCCAAACCCACTCCACTGATAGATTTCTCCATCTTGCTTGATGAAAACCCATCATTTCTTAGGCTAAAATGCTTGGAATTAACATTAACTTCTCTTTCAATCTACTAGGCATAAATTCAGTCAGAAAATTCTAATGTCAAAAACCTAGTTTTTATTTTTAAAAAATATGATCCTATAACTCCACCACTCAAAACCTTATAGTGGCTCTCCATTTCACTCAGAGTAAAAGTCAAATACCACTACTGGTCTATCACCTCCCATATAATCTTCTCTCCTTTCTTCCTCTCTGTTACCTTTTTAATCTCATCCTCATTTATTCACTGAACCCTCACAAAAATCTTATGAAAGGTTGCTATCCTTATGTTATAAATGAGGGCACTGAGGCTCAAAGAAGTTAAGTAATTGATCTAACATTAAAGGCATAGTCAAGATATGAACTCAAGTTACTAAGCTCTTTAACATAATTCCATATACTTAACCAAAAAGCAAGCTGGCTTCATTGCAGAACCCAAGGGTGGTCAGAAATTTGTGGTTCCTAGTACTCCTAAAAATGAGAGGTGAACATGGGACTGAAAATAAAAAAAAAATGTATTGAGATCCTAATTAAAATTTCCCTCTGCACCTTGCACACACATGTGAATATCTCCTCCCAACCTTGTGACAGGAATGAAGGTTTACATAGTGTAATAGAAGGATACTGAACTGGAAGTCAGTGGGCATTATAAGGTGCATGGGGAGCCACACTATTCTCCAGCCTAAAATGAGAAATATCTTCCTCACATTTCTTATTGCTATTCCTACAAACATTTCAAAAACAATTTTTAGAGTACTAGCATGGAAGGACACAGATCTGGTTAAACAGCTTGGTCAAAAATTAATGAAAATGGCAAATCTGCATTCAAAGACAAACTAATGACTAATTTTTTTAATTGGTTCTAGACATAAACCTTGTATAACAAGTTTGAGGCTGAAGAGAAATTTTTATGCTGCAGTTATGAACCTCTGATAATAGGAGATTTAATGGAATTTCAAATAGGCCATTAATTGTAACATGCCAGTATAATAACAAAAAGATTAAAATATGTCTAAACTAAACAAGATCAATATAGCTTAAGCCCTTTGTTTGAAATTAAACTTGTCTCAAGTATATATTTGATATGAAATCTTGAAAAGTTTAATACTGAGATAGATAGTAAAAGTTACTTTTCTGGTAAATTTCCATAATAAATGCCTTAATAGCTTATTCCAAATATAACAATTTTGCAATCACATAAATTGTAAATTAGATAAAGCATGTAATAAATTGTGGATAAGACAGTTGCTCAAGTGTGTTTATAATTTTTAAAAGAATATTATATAAAAAATTTCAAGGTAAATTTTTAAATGGTTGTGACTATACTTTATTTCTCAAAAAATGAAGTTATGATGTAGGAAAAGGAATTAGATAGTGGTGTTATTGAGTGTAAATCTTTGGAAAAATAGTGTATAGAGGGAGCTCATTCAGTGAAGACAAAGGAAAGGATAAGGGTTGTAATAATGACTGTGGAAAGGATAAGTGTTGGATTGGTGGGTTGGATACGAGAAGATGACAGAGAAAGATGAGAAAGGTTTCTGACTTGAGCAACTAGCAAAAGGTGATATATGAAAGCGAATGGAGGTATGGTGAACAGGTTTATGAGGTATGGAGTTATGTTTGAGACTTGGTAAGATAAAGAGCTTGTGAGTCATCCAAATGATAGTTATGTGGAATGTTGAATATCAGAGTCTGGAGTCATCACCACTAGGTCAGCACTGATGCACACAAATTTGGTCAGGTTCAACACACAACGTAAGCACTAAGCACAGAGCAAGCGGCCACCCTGAAAAGTCTACCAAGAAAGCAAGTCTACTAAGTCTAGCAAGAAAGAAAATCTAGAATCATTTTTCTCCCCTTTCACTATTTAACTGTGGGATTTATTCTTATCCTCTATACCTTACAATGGTGCAATTATCTATTTATATATTATACACTCTGATTGCAGAATACTGGGGTCAAATTCCAGTGGCATCTTTCATTACCTGCACAACTTCAGAAAAGGCAAGCTCTCTGTGTCTTATCTTCTCATATATAAAATTGGGAACTCATAATAAATATTTCATAAGGATTTTTTGATAATTAAATCAATATGCTTATATACATACACACACACAGAAGCATAAAAATATCACTTAATATTGTACCTAATATACAAGTCCTATTCAAGTGTTTGTTATATTATTATTCAAAGGTTCATGTTCAAAAATATTTTTAAAATTTTATCTATTGACAAGATATTTCTTCAAAATACTATTCCAGAAACCCAATACATAAAAGAAATAAAGATTGAATGATGTGGCTGGATGGTAGGATCCTTATCACACCACCACCCCCAGCTTAGCACTTTTCCTTCCATTCCCCACAATATCCACTGAGGAAGATACATGGCCTTTCTGGAAACCATCTTTTCAAGAAAGAGGAAAATAAAGATGTTTTCAGACATACAAACATTAAAGAGTGTATCACCCACACATCTTCACTAAAGGAACTCTGCTTTGACAATAATAAAAGTCAAGTTAGGTCATTATATCGAAGAGATGATTCTCTGTTGTCTATGTGTCAAGCCATATCAGGGGAGCTACACATGCGTCACAATCCTGGCCTTAACATCCCATTCCATGCCCAGCTTGCTCAGTTCTCCTGTGAGGAAGAGAGACTTAGCATGACTTTGAGAAGAGGAGAGACTGAATTTAAGTAGTCCAGCCCTTTCATCCCCACTTCTATTTAGGAACCAAACTGCCTGCAGGAAAGTATCATATGCTCTGCTCCTCCATATGGCATTATCAAGGCACATGGGGACCAAGTGTGAGGAGGTATGTCCTCATCTGGTACTGCCTATGAGTTGGTTAATATGTCCATCAACCAGGCCAGAAGCTCTGGAAACTGGTATTAGAAAACCCACTTGACACAATAGAGAAAATTGTCCAGTATTAGCTTTATTGGTAACAAAGTTCAATTGTTTGTCCCCATATGCCTTAACACTTCATCTTTTTCTCTAGTAGTTCTGAACACAGATGAAGAAGTGTGCTATGTAGAAGACCTCCTTGACTTCCAATACTGGAACAAAAGAAACAATAGTGAAGTCAGAAGTGGATCAAATAAGTTAGCAGATTCATGGAATAAGAAAGGTTCAGATCACAAAAACAAAATTTGTTTATTTTGCTAAGGAATTTGGATTTTAACCTTTGATAAAATCACTAGAATGCTTTCAAAAAGAAGATGATATGACCAGATTAGTATGTGTGATTATTTCTTAGATAGATCAGGGTAGAAGAAGAGATTCCTGAAAATGGGATCAGTATAGAAACAGGTGTCACTTTCCAAATGCCAAATTCTCCTGCTTTATAACTTTTCCTAAGACACTTTCAAATTGTAAAGTCATTTTTTTTTTTCAAACTAATACCTAATTTTGAATGGCTAGTTGGCTAGCTCAGTAAGATTTTATTAAACTAAGCAATCAGATAACCATATCTTGAAATGTATTGGGGTATTTATCAGTATCTCAAGGATACTTTACAATGTTGCTTTTTCTAAGAAAAAGAATGAAGCAATGCTGTGACTTGCAAAGTTTACATTTTCATGGCATATCCACGATACGTTATTATTTAGAATTTTTTCAATACAAAATATTGATAGTCACAAAGTGATGGTTTGAAAAATATTTTGCGGGGATATAAAGTAGACCATGTGTCATTCATAAATTAAGCACGTTATTATACTTCAATACAAAACAAATGTATTGCTGCAGTTTTTTTTTTTCTCTTCAGAGATAATTTTTTTAGTAATGTCAGAGGAGGTCAAGTGCCTGTAAGCCAAAAGTTGACATTTGGTCCTTTATCTTTCTGAGTTCTCTATTTTTGTGCCATTGCTGTGAGCAAAATACTTCCAGCTGACCTTAGGCAATTGATTTTGATCTTATAAAGTTACTGGCTCCTCTCACATGAAATAACTTCTATGGTTGTCCAGCAATGTGCCTCACAATGGCAAGGGCAAGCAAGATACAACACGATACATAGTTATATTGCTCAGTCTCCTAAGGGCCTCAAAAGCAAACAAAAACTCCCATCTTCATATCCTACTGGTATCTTCCTCCAACAGACAGTTCCCTGACATTGTTCTCTACCTGATAAGGACTTCTGTTAGGAAAACACAAGGATGTAAAGAAAAGGATACTTACATACTGGAGCAAATCTGTCAAATCAACTGAACATATATGTTGTCATCAGGTGGCCTCCCTCTAACCATGGGACTTGAGAACTTAAGTCATTCACCTATTTTGTTGTTATATTTGTTTTGTTGTATTTTTTTTTATGCAGCAGATTTTTTTACCCTTTACTTGTTGACACTACTCATTTTCCCCAATAGTCATTTTTCCAAAATAAGGGCCTACCTGTTACCTAATTTCTAGTTATTCCCCAACTCACCAACTCCAAGGAAACATAATAATAAGGGAAACTGAAGTAGTTGAAACAAAAATTTGTCTAGCATTCTAACTGGGAAGTTCAAGTAATGAACAGCAGCCATGACTAGGTTCTTAAGCATTTGAATTTCTCTCTGTAGGACATCTCCCTCCCCACTACTATCTCTTTCCTAAAAGTTTCATCAAAAGTTCTAGGAATTGTTTTCCAGAGAGATGCTAGGGGAAAAAAAATGTACACCCACTTTATACAGAAGTCTTTTAATATTTTCTAAAGGGGAATAAAATGTGATCAAACTACAGTGACAAGAAACTGTAGCTTAATATATTTTGTGTACTTTCTGAAGCTCACAGAAATGTAAATGAAATTATCCAGCTACTTCTTAGCTCTTTTGACTGAGTCATTTCTTATGTGTTGTTTAGAAACATCACCACCCAACTCCTTTATTTAGGTTTTTGTTTCCAGGATGATGTTCATGGATTTTCCCAATTTCTTGATTAGCATCCTTTCCCCTAATTCATAGAGCCAATACTAGAATGAATGTGTTGCTGCTAGGTATAGATAATATATCTTAAGAGAACCAAGTAAAATGTACCTTCTCAGAGTTAAGCACTAAGCTGCCTATCTTCTGGCTTCACTAAGGAAAATCAAATCATTTAATTCCTTGACACTTGACCACTTCTTTATACCAAAATTTTTTAAACAATGGTTTACAAATTCAAAGTTGGAAGACTATCTCTCTAAGAATTGAACACAAATTGCACCAAGCTTTGAGAATCTTTCATGAAGGAGGGCAGAGTTTATGTACTTAGCTGAGCTATCCACTTGCCCCTGCCATTCCCTCAGGCTATAGAAAAATGAGGAAAATGTAAAAAAAATCACCCACAACCATTTGGTGTGAGGAAAACAAATCTTTGTCATACAGTAGGGAGAAAACATCAATACCATTTCAGTGGAGAATTACCTGTATATGATCAAGATGAAAATAGTATGGCAAAAAAAGATAATTAATGCAAAGTAGAAGAATACAGCTTAGAAGAAATTATAACTTGAAATGGGAAGAGACAACAATTGCTTCAAGCTATAGACAAATTTAATAAGAACATAAATCCAGGGCCTCCCTGGTGGCGCAATGGGTTGAGCAACGCACTATGAAGCAGACCGCAGCCGCTGACCAAGGACAGAACCCACATGGTATAGCAGACCTCTCCTGCCTCACCCGATGCTCCCCTCAGCAGTGTATCTCAGTCAGTCTGCCTGTTCTGCTCCCCACTCTGTCTCTGGTGAATCCTCTCACCTCCCTAGACTCTGGCCTGTACCCCAGCTCTTATTTGCATAAATAAATAAATCTGTTAAAAGAACATAAGTCCAACTTGTACTCTTACCTTCTTCTCACACTAACATTACATTCTCTAAAACAACACACAAAAAAATGATTCAATGGACAGTGAGATAAAAAGAGAAGGTGGCAATATGAAAAAAATAATTGAGGATAAACAACAATGCTCTCTGACTATAAAGTGCTTTGACTCTTCTCTCTCCCTTTAAATAAAATACAGCTTATTAACTCAGGAAATGAAGTGAATTGAGAGGTGATTGCCTAGAATACCTCCTGTTTCCTGCTTGGAAGATTCTATCAACCCTCAAATTTGGAAAAATCAAAACTTGATGGATATTGGGAGAAACCTGGCAGACACATGAGTACACACACACACACACACGAGTGGAAAACAATAACAGACCTACTGAAGAATTAAAAATCACTGTGATCATTTAAGAAAGTAACATAAATGTACAAGTGATACTGGTTATGGTTATTCTCACTGAACACCCACCCACCCATCACTGACACCATTCCCATTCTCTATCCTTCTTTGATCTGATATCTTACAGCGAAAGCTGATCCTTGAGATTAATCACCCTTACTCCCATGCCCTCAGACATTCAGGTAGGCAGGAGATTAGAGGATAGGAGGAGGAAGAAATCTAGGTATTTCTTCTCTCTTTCCATGTTCCATCAAAGTCTCTGGGAGTAGTTAATTATATACAACTCTATCTTACATAGGAGAGAACCCTCTTCTAGGTGTGTACACTGTCAGTGAACTCCAGAAACACTAATTCTTCCCCTTGTCCTCATAATTCTAAGGGTAGCAGTGAATTCTGGTGGTTGTTAGTTTCAAGACTCTTACATTCCTTGATTTTTTTCTTTTACCACATTATGTACCCTAATAGTAAACCTTTCTTTATCATCTCTAAATTTTAAGCATCTAGGTTAATTCTATTTCCTGCCAGATTCATGGGTTATAACAACAGAAACTGAAATTAGCAAAATTGAGAAAAATAAAACTCAAAAGAATTATAAATGACTCCAATGACTACAAAGTTGTTTTCATAGTCAAAAAGCTAGAAATTATAATTACTGCAAGAAATACAGATGAAGAAAAAGAGGTATATGAATACAGAGAAACTAATAGACATGAAAGATAGATAAAAGCACTCTAGAATAAAGATGCTGAATCATAAATATCCAAATAATCAAAAGAGAAAAAAGTGGCTCCCTTTCCACTCTCTGGCCTGCTTGCACTGGACTGGAAGTCCTACTTCATTTATTTCTGTTTCTTTTCTCCTCAATAAACTTCTCTTGAGAGAGAGAAAATACTTGAAAATATAAAACAAGAAAAATATCCCTGAAATAAAACAGATGCTTCAGTCAACAGGAACATGGTGTTTGATCCATGTCAATTTGTGTTCTAGTTATGCTATACTTTAAAAATAAAATGTTATGAGGTAAGTGTTTTTATTATCTTCATAGATAAGGTATAGGGAAATGAAGAGGGAAACTGGTCAAGTCATGCAGTAGTACAGTGGTAAAGCCATGATTTTAATCCCAAGTAGTTATCTATTCTTTATATGCCAGCTGTGCTATTATCAAGGATATGAAAAAAATATTTAACTACAAGACAGGAAAAAGTCAAATATGTGACTGCTAATATCTTCATCATATATAAAAGGTAATCACTCTATCAAAATGTAGACCTTAAAAAATTACTACAATTTCTTAAAGTTTATTTTTCCCACAATTTCTTCTATAACCTTAGAACAACTTTTTACTAGAAAAATAAGACTAGATTATTAAAAATAAGACTAGAAACAAGCCAGAGCATTAACAACTATTGATCTAACATGGAGAAAAGGGAACAGTCTTGGTATAATTCTTTGCTTTTTAGTAGAATTTGTTTCATATCGTAGGTAAATATAAACTTCACTTCAGGAGATACAAGAAGGATCGAAAATTTGATATGGCATATTGCCAAATAAAGAGTATTCAACTTTTAAATGAACCTGAATTAAGTATCAATTATCTATTGTTGTTTAAGAAATGACAACAAAGGTAGATGGCATGACAACTGTTCTATATACTTATGTGTCTGTAGGTCAAGTATTTAGGGAATGCATAATATGAATCATTTGTTTCTACTGCAAGATGTTTAGGTGGGGCTTTAGCAGTGAATAAAATGTGGACATTGGCTAGGAAGATTCAGCTGACTCTGAATGTCTAGAGTCTTGGTTCTGACTTTCAACTGGGCACACTGCTTCTCCTCCAATATGGACTCTCCACATGACTAAATTGGGTCATCTCAGGGTCTTAAGTAGAAATAATGCAAAGAAGACAAGTCCTAAAATTGCAAGCACTTATTAAATCTCTGCTCATGCTTGCTAATACCCCAATCACCAAAACAAGTCAAATAGTCAAGCCCAGACTAAATGAGAAAAGACACATAAGGAATTTGAATTTCAGCTCTATCATTTCTTATCTTAATTACTTTGACAAGTAATTAATTTCTCTGAATCTCAGTTTCCACCTTTCTAAAACAAAATAATGGCCAATTAATATAATTTGGGGAATTAAATGAGACAAATATATAGCAATAAAGGACATAAGGAATAGTAAGTATTTGATAGATACTAATACCCATTTAATACATACTTACAAAAGGTGTCTCTTATTTAAAAATTGATTTTTGAATAAACCTCACATTTTGTACAGTTGTGATTAGCATTTTTTAAAAATGTGTTTTTTAGTATTGTTACTTATTTTGGTTCACCAATACTAATTACATAATTCATAGAGAGATTGTTATTTTCTAAATTTTTATTATCTTTCTCAGTTTTCTTTTTATAGGCTTCTAATTTGAAAGTACATTTCCCATTAAACTATTTAAAAGTATCTCTTTTTTGCCCATTTTATTTACATAAAATTGACATATAATTATAAGTTTAAGGAATACATTGTGAGTAGGGAGTACGTGGATATGAAATCTTCAGCAGAGTACTAGTAAATTGAATTTCACTATACCTTAAAGGTATATATCATGATGAAGTGGGATTTATTCCAGAGACCAATCAATTGTTTAATACACATAAACCAATGTAAAATATTATCTACAAAAGTAAAAATCATATAATGCCAACACATACAGAAAAACCATTCAACAAGATTGAGCACTTTATGGTTAAAAAAAGTCTTAAGAAAATGAGAATAAGAGAAACCTTCCTCATCATAATAAAGACTACATATCACAAATATACATGCAGCATAATTATAATTATTATTGATTAAAAAATAGCTTTCCTTTAAGATCATGAACAATATAAGGATGCTCACTGTCACCACTTTTGTCTAATTTAGTATTAGAGATTTAATTAATTAGACAACGACAGGAAATAAAGGGAAATATCATCTCATATCAGTAAGAATGGCACATATTAAAAAGTCTCCAATGTGTGCTGGAGAAGGTGTGGAGAAACAGGAACACTGACACATTGTTGGTGGAAATGTTAACTGGTGTGGCCAGTTTGGAACATGATCTGTATTTGCCTTTAAAAACTAAAATTGGAAATAGCACATGACCCAGTAATCCCATTTTGGGGCATTTATCCAAAAGAATATGAAACCATCAAATCAAAAAGTTATTTGCTCCACAATTTTTATTGAAGGATTATTTACAAAGCTCAGATGTATGGTCAAGTGCCCACTTGAGTGCCTGCTCAAAGAGGACTAAACCAGGAAGATATGGTATGTCCATACAATGGAATATACTATTCATTCATAAGGAAAGAAAAATGCTACTATTTACAGGAAAATAGAAGGAGTTAGAGGGAATTATGTGTAGTAAAGCAAATCAGAATGACAAAGACATTCTGACAAAAGACACCTTGAACATTTACATAGCAGACTATTTAACAAAGCAAAATACTCATAAAAACTAAAGGATACTAATAAACAAAATGAGATGTCTGAGGTTAAGTGGGAGGGAGTGGAGTGAGAGAAAGGGCCAAAAGGATAAAAAGGATAGTGTGTTGGGGGGACTGGGAGGAAGTTTACACAACTAGTAAATAGCAAAGATAGAACAGCTCTGCATTCTTAAGTGATTCTGGTGTTCATACTGCTCAAAGGGATTATTTAGTCCCTCAAAGGGACTAAAGAATAAATTTTGAAATTGAATTAAGGAGTGTAATGTAATAATATGATACATACATAGTATAACATATTTACCATAATAAGGTTAGGTAACACAGAATGGGGAGCAGAACAGGCAAATGAACTGAAATACACTCCTGAGGGGAGCAGCGGGCCAGGCAGGAGAAGTCTGCTGTGCCACGTGGGTCACCACCCTGGCCAGAGACAGGGATCGTACTCATGCTGCAGTGGCTGTGGTTTGCTTCACAGTGTACTGCTTAACCCACTGTGCCACCAGGGAGGCCCGCTATTGTTATTTCTAATGAAGATCCGTGGCAGTTAATAGAATTTAACTAGTTAAGATCTTTCTCCAGTTATCAAGAACAAATTTGTTGTGAGGTTAGTATGTGCTGAGCATTGTGTACTGGTTTCTAAAGAGCTTCTTTTCTCTTTTCATTCAATGAAAATGGGGCCTATAAACTCACCAATAAATTTGAAAGAGTGTTTAAATGAAACTCCTTAGAATATGCTTGTTCTGTTTATAGCCCAGTGATTTCCCAATTATGAGCAAATAGGGATTATGAGCAAGGTCTCATAAAGATTCTGGTGGAATCTTGGTATTTGCATATGTACATACCAACGTATGTACACACAAGCATGCACAGACATAGATAGAAAGGACTATTTTATATCTATGTGCCAATATAAAGTGTTAAATTCTATACATATATACCATGACTTAAAATTGTTTGACTTGGGATATTTTTTTTGCTTTAAAATGGTGAGAAAGTAATATGTATACCATCAAATATGAGGTATAGTAGAGACCATACTTTGAATTTTGATCTTTCCCATGCTAGCAATCTGTGGTAGATACTCTCTTGGATGCTGGACAGTAACTGTGAGCCACTGCTACCAATAAGCCATGAAATGGCTATAAGTCAAAGTATTCTACCTTTACCTAGCTAACGAGTTCATGAATCAGACATTCCATGTAAATAACTGATACTCTAGTAATTGTTTTATAATTTAAGTAGAGTATTCAAAAAACTATATGACATACTCAATACTTTCTTAAAATATAGCCTTTGTTTTAGTTAGATGACTTTGACTAACTGAAGGCTAATGTAATGCTCTGAGTAAATTTAATGTAGTTAGGCTATGATGTTCGTTGGGTTGTGTGTATTAAATTCATTTTTGACTTGCATATTTTCAGCTTACAACAGGTTTATCAGAACATAACCACATCATAAATCAAGGAATATCTGTATAATACTTTAGAACCACAGATTGACACAAAGTGCAAAATCTGGTATATCAATTAGCGTTCTGTAGTTGTAACAACCAAGATCAGCTCCGGCAAACTTAAAAAATAAGAAAAATTCTGCACCACAGAATTTAAGGAACGCAGGTAGCAAGAACCAAGCTGCCTAAAACACTCAGTGGAATTACCAGGTTACATCTCTGAAGATAAACAGGCTCTATCTTCTCTACTTCTACATCATTTATTTCAAGAATCAAATCTTGGAAAGAACATTCTATTGGTTTATGGACATACTGCTTAGTCAGTTGAGGGCAGAGCACTTTTCATTGACAGTAAGACTGCAAAGAGTGAGCAAGTAGTAATTCCTACAAGAAAGCCATTGTGCTATAGCCTGAAGGGCAAAACCAGAAACTATACTCTACCATTAAAGTGAAATTAAATTAAAAGCCAGAATGTCTTATTTAGATTTAACATATTTTATAGAGGAAAGATTTGTTTCAGGTAAACCCAATAAATTAAGTTGATTTAAGATTATCCCATTTAATCATTATAGAGGTTTATCCTAGGAAGTCCTCAGTATATCAATTTAGATGTAGTTTTATGTTATCCTCTTGGTATGTTACTTACATTTACCTGTTTTATTGTTATTAAACCTGTCATTTAAAAACATAAAGCAGTGCAATATAATTCATTCTAAACTACACTTTCCCTCATCACATAATTACATTAGAAAACACTAAGCCTTCTGCTACAATGAGATAATACAATTCCTAGGTGTTCAAAGACACATGGCAAACAATGCCTAAAAGGGGAATGTTATCTTATAGTAAAATATGCCTACCTCTGAGGACTTTGTTTTACCACTGCTAATGTGTTTTTGGGATTCTGACAGAGATGTACCTACAGGAATGCCATTGACTGACAAATCATTATATACTAAATACCTAGAGAAAAAAATTCAAGGAATTCAAAATAAGACAGTGAGCACATTTTGAAATGAATTTTGAAAGGCATATTACATGCAATTTAAACTTTTTTTTTTTTTGCAGCCTGCTATAACTCTTTTCCTTGATTGTAATGAGGTATTTGGTTGAATTAAATGTTTGATATCTATAAATCATTCTAGAAATTTGATGGTGGGTGAAGTGAAGCTTACACACAGAGACATGAAGATGTAGCCCTAAAATTTATAATTTAGTAAATCAATAAAATTTTATCAATCTTTTTAAGCTAGAATAAAAAGCTTGGGCTATTTGTGTATGCAAGGTTGTCCCTGAATTTACTCAGTGAATGAGAAAGATTTGATTCTGTGAGGTCTCTAGCAAACCAAATACAGTTTTTCTTATGAGCAGTAAGAATTCTGTGTGGACTCCTAATGTTTCAGAACATAAAGAACTTAGAATTTGAATGATCTTAGTAACCATCCAGTCCAGAACCTTCATCTAACAGTTTCTCTTGTTATTGATGTGGTTAAAATATCCTGTTCAAAGTTAGTAGTAATCCTATTCATATCATCTCTAATTCTTGTATTATCCAAAGTAGGAAGGAAACTTTTTTTTTGCATGGAACTGGGGTGCAGGCCAGAGGTACAGGTTGGTGGGGAGGGTGAGAGGATTCGCCGGACAGAGTGGGGAACTGAAAAGGCAGATAAACTGAAGTACACTACTAAGGAGAGCAGTGAGAGGAACAGGAGATGTCTGCTGCAGCATGTGGGTTAGATCCCTGACTGGAAATCAACTCAGGTGGGTTAGATCTAGCTGTGGATTGAATTCTGGCTGTTGAGGTAGGTCCTTGCCATCATAGCGCTGAGATTTATGCCTTAGGTCACCAAGGATGCCCTGGAAGGAACTTTTACCAGAATATCTGGAAAGGGCTTTAAAGTTTAAGAGTTGAAGAGAGTAAGGAAAAATCATCATGAAAATATGAACCAGTCTTCTGAGTACAATAAAAGCATTCAAAGAATCTGTGAAATGAATAAGAGGTTATTTCTTTATATAGCCCCTGCTTTGTTTTTATAAATCATTTATCATGACTTTAAAAGTCAATTAACAAAATCTTGCTTTCAAAGGGGACATCTGTCATCTCAAATTGATGTTTTATTTTTTTATTTCAATGACCAAATGTTCAAGCATCTTTCTCAAGATGTCATAAAACTAGTTAGTAGTAAGGAGAAGAAGAAGAAAAAAAACTTTAGATGGACACACACCTTTTATTATGCATATTTTGCTTGACTTAATCCAATCCAGTTTAGGGGCTTCTTTCAAGATCATAATCTACAGACCCTACAAATTTATTTTTGTATGAAAGATATTAGCTAACAATATCACTTGCCCATTACCAAAAGTAACTGTGTCTTCTGATTCTGAGTCAGTGTCACAATAACTTGCTGTGCAAAATCATAGTCTCCATTCCAAACCTAATGAATCTGAATATCTGGAGACAAGACCAGAGAATTTACATTTTAAATAAGTATCATAAGTCTTACATACACTTATGCCTAGGATTCCAAAAGGAGAGAGATAAAAGATTGGTATGGATTCAACTACCTCGAAACATAGTCTCAAAAAAACTTCTTATACTATAAGGAAAAAAAATTACACAAAAGCTCTAAAATCCCACAAAGCACTACACTTACTTAGGTGTAGGAATCTAGGGTATAGTTAAGAGTGTGTTAGGGGCTGTTTATGAGAGGCAGGTTAGCATCAAATCCAGAAAGTTGGGGTATGCAGCCCTGCAAAAATGTTGCCCTAATCTTCCATTAATATGAACAACACCTCAGTAACTGACATAATGCAAGCTTGTTTTATAATAAACCTTGACAGACTTATAAAATGTTCACTTTGTAGCCCACATTATATGAGCCTTAAACTAATATTCTAGTATATGCTTTGGTAACAACACAGAAGAATGAGTTCTAGACTAAAACAATGTATGTGCCAAGGACCTAAAATTTGGATCTCTCTTTTTTCTCCACCTACATTCAACTACTTATTAGTCTTAGAGCTATAAATATTATCAATACTCTCATGACTACTAAACTATTTAGTCCAAATCTCTTATCTAAATTTTAGATTGATATTCAACTTCCTCTTTAACAATAATGCTTGGATATCTCGAAGTCAACATTTATAAATTTGGACTGTTCATCTCCCTCCAAACCTGCTTTTCTTGTAGGCTTTGCTGACTCAGTCAACTGCAATTCTATCTTTTTAATTGCTAAGGCTAAAAATCTTGAAGTCATCATTAATTTTTCTCTTTCCCTCCCAAATCAATCCTTCAGTAAATCCTCTTGATATATCCAGAATCCAAGCTATTTCTACCACTTTCGCCTGTTCTGAGCCACCATATTCTCCTGCTTGGATTATTGCAACAGCCGCCTTACAAACAGGTTTCCTTTTGTTTTAACCCTGGCTTCACTTTAATCCATTCTCAACACATAAACCCAAAGTAATCAACCTAAAACTAAGCCCAAAGATATCACTCCACTGCTCAAAATACTCTAATCTTTCTCATTCACATGAAAAACAAAGCCCTTGCCATTGCCTATTAGGCCTTACAAAGATGCAATCCCCCATGACCTCTAATAACTCAAATCCTTTCATATCCTACTACTCTGCCTCTTGCTCATTTTACCCAGCCACCCTTATCCTGGCCTCCCAAAGATGCTGCTGTGATCCTACCTTAGGGAGTTTGCGCAGGCTTTCCTCATACATGCTTAGTACTTAGGCACTTAGGTCATGAGGGTGGAGTGTTCATGAATAGGACCACTGATCTTAGCGAACCCACAGAGCTGCCTATTCCTTCCTAGCATGTGAAAACACAATAAGAAGGTACCAGTTATGGCAATGAACTAGAAAGAGGACTTTTCCCGAGTATGATTAGTTGGTGCTTGATCTTGAAATTAAAACTGCTGAAAACTAGATTTCTGCTATTTTCTAATTTTTTTAATTTCTATTCAATTGCTGGTATTTTGTGATAGCATCCCAAATAGACTAAATATGCCTGCTTTATTTTTTATTTACATACTCTCATCATTTAACATACTCTGTCATTTACTTTTTCATTATAAAAATGAAAAAAAAAATCATTACTATTTGCCTTCCCCTGCTAAAATACAAACCTCACTGAAGCAATATTTTTCTTTGTTCCCACTGGTGTATTTCTAGTAACCAGAATAGTTCCCTAGAACAAAACAGATTTTCAAATAAATGTTTTCTGAGTGTATCAGTTAAATAAAGAAGCCTAACTGAGTCTGATAGTTCACTTAGGTTCTTCTCATTTGTTTACTTGTCAATTGTGATTTGTAATCCTTATTAAAATCCCTTCCATATTCTAAAATTAAAGTCAGAACCATAGATCCATAGATTTGGCAAGAAGTTCCATGAATCTTTGAGACAGAGTGTCACTAGGTGAACATTGTTGTAAAATCAAGCTAGAGTGGATGCAAGAAAGGTCTTAAGAATATGGGATTTCAACAAAACTTGGTTTCAGGATGTATCCGCTCTCAAAAAATCCTAAATAAAATCTATCTGATATTTTTGCAACTCTGAGTGTTCACTACCTCTACTCACCAGGACTATAAATGCTAGCCACACCACAGAGTTTCAAGAAATGTAACATCTAATTAAAATAAAACTTCTGGTGTGAACTGCTATTAGACAGCAGTGCAGTGAGTAGGCAATTTTTAACAAAAAGAATCTTGGATTAAGAGTCCAGGAAATTTGACCCTAAATCCAGTTCTGTTACCATCTATGATACTTCAGTGAAACCATTTATTGGGCTCACTTTATGCCTCAGTTTCCTCATTTTTCAAAGTAATTTGCCATCCTTTGCAGTGTAATTATAGGAATTACAGGAGATAAAACTACTATATAAATAGTTTGTGGTTTTTTCCTTTAAGGTTTATTTATTTATGCATTCAAGAACTGGGGTATAGGCCAGAGGTGCGGGGAGTAAGAGAATTCACCAGAGACAGAGTGGGGAGCAGACTGAATGAAGTACACTGCTGAGGGGAGCAGCAGGCAAGACAGGAGAGGTTTGCTGCACTATGTGATAACGTCCTTGGCTCGGGATCAAACTCATCCTGCAGTGACTGCTGATAGCTTCATAGTGCTGTGACATAACCCCTTGAGCCCCTAGGGAGGCCCACTATATAAGTAGTTTTAAAGTTTGCAAATATCCTACATTTATATATATTAAGGAATTGTCTCAGTTGTTTATAGCACTAACACTCTGTTAGGTTCTGGAAGTGACAGAATTAAATGTGATCTTTGCTCATAAAACTGTGAGATGCAATCCTATAGGCTCATAATCTACCTAACAGGATATGACATGCACTCTGGGAGATATTCCAGAAAAAAGGCTGTTGACAGAGTAGAAAATTCAGGCATATACAATTACAATGTTGAATCCAATCATCATCATAAGTTCAGAGTGGATATTTATGGATCATCATGGGAACAGGGTGAAACTGACATTCTTATAGGATAGTAGGAGAGGAGTTTCTTGAGGAAGTTTCTTCTTTGAAGTTATCAAAGACAAAGTCACTTCCAACTTGAGAACTGGATATTTTATGAGTTGTATAGCTCATCCATTTAATAGGTCCTAACATTTGCTGCACGTAGAAATTGAATTTGGTTGCCATGAGACCACAGTATATGTTCTGAGTGCCACATTTGGTACCAGCACAGCTGTAATCAGGACAGATTGCAATCAGGACACTTTTCTTTGGCTCCATAGATACTGACAAAATTCCTGTTTTCTTTTTCCAGAGCCCAATTCAGAAATCAGTGCTGATCAAACAAAGCACACATTCCTTTTGGCACTAAATTTGACTTGGCGGATTCTGTATGGGATGCTGGCAAGCCAGAGACTCATTTCTCTGAGCCATGACCAGTCTCTGGAAACATGTCTAATCCTAGTATGTGTGCCAAGAAGCAAAGTGAAACTTTTTCAGAGATGGGCAAAAGGGAAAATATAAGAGTAGCCATAACTAGACCCCTAAGGGAGAAAGCCATATTGTATCAAATTGTGTATGACTTACAGCAGCTACACAGTGCCTAAACAGCTATAAAAACTAACTATACATGTTAATTAATGAAACGATGAAAGGCTAGTCAGGATAAACTGTGTCTATGATAGTGTTCAGTTACAGGATCGGGACAGTCTTTAGAACCACTGGGCCCGGACTCACCTCTTATGAAGATAGAACTGTTGTTTCTGAATGCCATCCATGTGACACGATTACCAAGATGAAGCACCAATTGAAAGAAGAAGCAAGTATGTGCTCTATGTTATGTCAGGTCTGATTTGGCCAAGGTAGCACAGGTAGATTCTACAAAGGAAGAAATATTGCCATTATCATTGAACTACCACTTTGGAAGATAAGTGCCTTATAAATATAACATTTGAAAACAAAGTAAACTTAAGTTTAAGTAAACATGAAAAGATTCTTCATTTTCTCCCAAACTTACTGAGATATAACTAACAAAAGGGACTATGTAACTTTTAGTTGTACTAAGTGATGATTTGATACACATACACATTCTCAAATTATGGCCATGATAAGGTTAGTTAAATATTCTTAATGTCACATAGTTAGGTGTGTGTGTGTGTGTGTGTGTGTGTGTGTAGTGAGAACAATTAAGATCCATTCTCTTAGCTAATTTCAATGTCAAATTGGTAATTACAGTCACCAAGCTGTACATTAAATGCCCAGAACTTATTCATCTTGTAATTAATGCCCCTTCTATCCTCTGCAAAACCTTCTTTCAATCGTTTAAGTTTTCAAAACTCAACTGTTTCATTCTTGTTCCTTCGAGGACTTTAGAAGCTCTTTACCTCTTGTATGCAGGAACCTCTCTTTTTTCCAAAAAAAAATATTTTTACTTATTTATGCATACAAGAACTGGGGTACAGGCCAGAGGTGTGGGGGGAAAGAGGATCCACCAGAGACAGAGTGGGTAAAAGAACAGGAAGATCGACTGAAACATACTGCTGAGGGGAGCTGCAGGCGAGGTAGAAGAGTTCTGCCATGCCATGTGGGTCATCTCCCCAGCAGGAGACAGGGATCAAACCATGCTGCAGTGGCTGCGGTTTGCCTCATAGTGCATTGCTTAACACATTGTGCCAATAGGGAGGGCCAGAATCTCTCTTATATAATACATTCAGGACCTATAAATACTCTGGTTACTGGAAAGTTTTGTTTCAAACATGTCATATAAATTTTCCAACAACCGTAATTCATAGTTTTATCATAGTTTATCTTATGTTTATTATATTTTCTTCATATCTTTACTGAATGAAGCATAATCTCCTCTAAGATACTTATAAAACAATTTAGGTTCCTACTGAGTCTCAGTTACATTTGTGCTCACAGCAAAAACAAAAACAAAAGTGCTAGTAAATAGAGAATTATGATGAAAAGATTCCTGGTAAACAACTATATCTTTGCTCTGAAATTATTTGGTATGTAGACAACTATTGGTAACCCTAGGCATTTTCTGTTTCCAAACTTATCAAGATTAGCTATAATTAGCTTCCCAGATCAAACAACTTCAGTTGTGCTCCATATGGTGTGCTTTTAAATATTTGTGTTTATATTTTATGCTTTAAGTTTTCTTTATATAATAATACCCTAATTAGTTTTTTATTTAAATTCTCTCTTGCTTCAAGACTTTCTTTTTGATGATAAGTTCTTTCCCTTGATTTTTATTTTATGGCTATTGCAATTATTCTTCTACAAAGTTGACACATTTGCCATTGCTTTTTGATTATAGTTTATATGACAAAAATAAGTAATATATTATTAAGCAATTGTCTAAAATGTTCTTGTAAATCAGACAGATTTATGCTTGATTTCCTACCATGTTCTGCAGAGCTCTGCAACTCTACAGATGTGCTTTGCTGACCACCATGATAGGAAGAGAAACTAAATTCACTTCGCTGTGAATCCCATACTCTTCTTCAAATTTAGCAAGTTTTTTCTTATGTTTTATTTATTGGAATTCCACATGAAGTTTGTGGAATTTGTGACATGGATTCCATTTGTGAAATGGATTCCATTTGTGAAATGGATTCCATTTGTGAAATGGATTCCATTTGTGAAATGGATTCCAAAGCACGAAAATATTTCCCAACCACTGGTTGACTATGAAAATTTCATTTTGGTTGATCTCTTTATTGACAAAGCTATTACTGAGCCATAGGAGTGATGCTGACAAGTACTTTTTCTGGTGTAGAAACATTTTTAAATGCTTACCAAGAATTGAATGCTGAATAAAGCCCATGTGTTATATTATCAGTGCTAACTGTCCATAGAACCATTATGTAAAACACTTAACTGAGCTTCCACTCTACAATTCTAAAACCTAAGCAAAAGTGTGTATTGTTCCTTTGAAGATTCAGACTAGAAATTGTTGATGAAGCATGTCCACATGCAGTTTGACTTTTCTCCACATTGGAGTAATTACTAAGCATTGTGGCTGGACTCAAAGGACTTTGATTGTGGTAATTAATTGCATCAAACCTTCCAAGAAATATAGAACCATATGTCTCCGGGAGTTGGTTGGAGGCTGCAGCTATAGATAAGGATGTAGGAAGAGAATGCTGGCACTCTAAAGCCAACTGTATAAGGTTATGAATTGAAAGTCATTGCAAACATAGAATATGGATGGAACTGGAATACATTTTTCCCAGTGTTATCTAGGGTAGAATTTGTCATAGTTGTAAGTAAGAAAAAAAAAATGGTTGCTAATCTAGCTACTTTACTTTCTAATAATTAAAAATCAGAATGGTCCAGATTTTAGAATTTCATATAAGAATTTAGAACTTATGTATGGATGAGTACAATGGGAAACTCTGATCAGAAAAAAACCCAAACATGTAACTGAAACTAATGAGAATTAAAATACATTGGGTGAAAGCAGACAGCTAGAAAAGTTGCATCTTCAAAAGATCTTCTCTTCCTAGAGATAAGAATCTAGTCAAGGAATCAAATGTAAATGAAACAAGCATAACTTAATCAATTATACCTATTTATTACCTGTAGAAAGGATGGGTGGAATGTGTTTACAGAAAAGTTATTCAAACTGAGCCTAAAAAGGGGGGAACCAAAAATAAAGATAGATGAAAGTGTATCTTACACTCTAAGAAGGGAAACTAAGTGACTTGAGATAAATTTTCCTTGACAAAGGAAGACTCCTACACTATACTTACAGACGTCAGACCCTTTTACTATCTCAAGAAACAATAGATAAAATAGGCATCCCTTGACTTTAAGTAAAAGAGATTATCAAAGATATAAGACAGCCCACCCTATATCTTTGGGCTTGCCTAAGCAGCTCTTACAATCATATAAATCAGTTCCTAAAAATAAATCCCTAGTATATATCCCCACAATTCTATTTTTCTGGTTTAACCCTGATTGATACATACAAACTTTCTCAGACAACTGAGAATATCCTTCAAGGAAGGAAGGAAAAAAGGGAGGGAGGGAGGGAGGGAGGGAGGGAGGGAGGGAGGGAGGGAGGGAGGGAAGAAGATCAGTGTTAAGAAAAAAGGGAATAGGGAATTTAACTTAAAAGGGAGACAAAGGATATTCTAAAATGATGATTCCCCAGGATAACAGCTATGGACCATAAAAGAGTGAGGAATGGATACCAGGTGGTAAAAACAATATTGACAGGAGTTCTTAGTGACCAATGATAAAAACACACAAGTTGCTTGACCATTGTCGGTGAAACCATAGATTGTTGTTTATTGTGAGCCCAGGAAGCATGGCCATCAATAAAACTCTTCCAGTGCCTTAGATATACCATAATTATAATTTTGTCTGAGATCATTATCAATTTTGTATTCTGTGTTCTAAAGAAGAATCTTATCTCTATTACAAACGACAAGGTTAACAAAAATATCTGAGCCAGAAATCTGAGGTGTACAGCAGGGGAGGAGATGGGAGAGGGGTCAATACAAGGAAGGGAAGAGCGCAAGAGACTATGGTACTGGATCATGGGTGCTATGGTGTGGGAGAACTACGGGAACTACACCCAAGGGGAGAAATAAAATATTGTACAAAAATGAGCTATAATGTAAGAGGATTAATTAATTTTAAGAAATGTCTGAGCAATAAATGTTTTTCTATGATTTGGTGTATTAGAGAAAATGAAAGTGTCTGAATGGGGTTAAAGAAATGATCTGAGAAAGATACCAGGAAGGAAAATATTGTTAGGAGGTAATGGAGAATTAAAAGCTGTGTTCAAATAAAAATGCGTTTAGAAGATGTAAAGAAACTCAGTATTCCTAAAGTTGCACTGTGTGAATAAAACCCCAGGGTCAGAATGACAACTACTGGTGTCCATAAAATAAATATTATTTAGAAAGATATCAGCGTCATGTTTTTTTGCTCAACTGAATCAAATGACTTAATTTAAAGCAACTTTATATATGAACTGGATTATCAGGATATGGAACATCATTCAGAGTTCAAGGGAATGCAGACACCATCAAGTAGTACAATTAAGCAAGGAAATATGAGTAGTGATTGCTATTAGACCTCAGGTAAATATATGAAGTGTCATTAGGCATGTCATAGATCCAGAAGCAGATGGAGAGGTTATAAATAGTAAGTATAGTTCCCTCTGGTTAATTGAGTAGTGACTTCAAGGGCTTCAAAGAGCTTCAACACTTTCTCCCATATCAGCATCTGAGAAGTCTAAGGAAAGTTTTAGATAAAATGCCTCATTCTTCTTTTTTAAGATTTATTTATTTATGCATATAAGAGGTTCCGGTGGGGAGAGGTGAGAGGATTCGCCAGAGGCAGAGTGGGAAGCAGAACAAGTAGATCCACTGAAATACACTGCTGAGGGGAGCAGTAGGGGTGACAGGAGAGGTCGGCTGTGCCATGTGGGTCACCTCCCTGGCCAGGGATCAAATTCGTGCTGCAACGGCTGCCAATAGCTTTGTAGCACCGAGAGTTAACCCCTTGTGCCACCTAGCAGGGGAGGGTTTGGAGGGAGGCCCAAAATGCCTTATTCTTAAAAAATAATTATAAGAAGAAATAAAATTTACAGGCAACTATTAATCAAAGACACCTGCAGGGGAGAGGGTGGGAGAAGGATCAAAACAAGGGAGGGAATGTGTTCTTACACAAGGGACTATGATGATGGTGCATGGGTGAAATGGTGATGGGAATTGTGGGGACTGCACCTAAAGGGAGAAAGCATGCACTGTACAAAAAGGAAAAATGATGTAAAATATATATGTAATAAAAAAATGGACAAATATGTTATTCTCTAATGAGTTTATCTTAAAGAAATGGAAACAAGTATATTTATATGACTTATAAGAATAAATGTCATGGTATCATAAATTAGGTGCACTGAGACATGAGACAGACTAGCACCTTAGTAACATTAATAACTAAGAAAGGAAGAGAAATTGAGACTGTAAACAAGGCATAAGAACACTAACCATTCTGGAATAGCTAGCTTCTGGGAGAATTGTCAGGAAGACTAATGCCCAAAAAATGACAGCCTCAAGGCTGAGTAACTAGGGATCCCCATCAGACAGGCAGGAAAGAACATCAGGAATCCATCCAATGTTGATTATAACTGTGTTTATAGAATGCCTCCTGCCAGGAGGGAGGGTCCACAAGAAAGATTTGGTACAAGACAATAGGAAACTGGAGTTACAAGTAAGTGAGCTCCCACTGAAGAAGTATTTCAAATACATCAAGGAAATCAGAGCAAATTCATGATTTGGATTACTGTAATAAGTAACGGGAGAAAACCCTGAAACAAAAGCTTCATATGCTCCAAGCCAAGAGTTCCCTCTTGGCCATGCTTGTTAGACCAGGAAGACTGTATCTAGGCTCTATCTATACGTGGTGCTAACAAATCTGCTGTAACTCAGTGACCTGGTCAAGCTCTGCCACAGAGTTGGGGTCAGCCTGGTCCAGCAAGAGAAGGCACTTTTGTCTCCAGCTGGGAGGTACTGAGGAAAGACAAAAGCAGGGGAAATGATATCATTAATGATATCATTAAGAACAACAGACACATGTCTGGAGCTACATAAAATGACACCAGTCTTACTGTTTTGTATGTTGAGAGACTAAGGAACTATAGTCTGTGACAAATCAGAGTTCTAATGAATTGGGTTATAGGAATTCTATGCTGTACTGTGTATTTCCAAGAACTGTGCTCCAGAGCAGACCAATGAAAAGAATCTTCTGTTTCTTGTGTCAGGAAGATACTTGTTCAGTGCGATAACAGGAATTGTTATGTTTGATCTTAGTAATAGTTTATGAAGCTGACTAGAGAGACATGGAAAGAATGATCAAAGGAAGGACACAATCTATGCTTGCTTTATACACAGAGCCTAAAAAACCTTTTTCACCCACCTTTCTTTGTCCTTTGAAATAACTTGCAGGAAAATAAAAGCAGATGTCTAGAGAAGTCATCAAGGAAAGCTATAAATCAAAAAGAGATTTCCAACAGATATGTTTTTAATGAACCAGTTGAAGGTTTTGTATTTTTCCCCTCTCTTCCACCTTAACCTACCCCAGAATGTTGGTGACTGTGTTCTATCAATCAGTACTTTTCCAACTCAATGTGCTATTGTTCTACTTTTGCTGTTAGGGAGACTTAAGAAAATGGATGGGAGCATTCTTAGAGTACCAAAAGAACTTTCTTCTGCAACCAGTTCTACTGCTTTCTTGTAGTTCACAAGTACAGCAAACTGAACCTGGAAACTTGGAATAAAGTCATGCACATTCCTCTATTACACTTGGAAGGGAAAACAATAAAATAAAAAGTCATTCCTCGTAAGTTATCTTGATTCCCAGACCATTCAGTAGCTTTATTTTTTCTTTCCCACAGTCATAGGATTTAACAACAAAATTTTAATTAAAAAATCTTTTAGTAGTTTGGGTACTTTGCTTTTCTTTTTAAAAGAATAGATTATTTTTTCTACTTAACTAGGGGTTTGGGATAAATAGACATTTTTAGATAAAAAGACCTCAACCTAAAATTGTCAAGTAATTTCTACAACTTTCAATATGACCCTAAATCTAAGTCAGCCAATGGTTTTAGTGTTAGAAGAAGCCCAAAGAGATCACCTTTCACTACTCCTTTTGTTGTAACCAGTGAAACGTAATTATACCTATGTCTTCATTTTGTAGTGTGAAGTTCAATATTAAATGAGGTATCAGAGAGCAGGAGAATCCAGGACACCTACCTATTGTGGATGGCCTTGATCTACCACCATGTTATGCTCCTTCTCTTCTGGAACAGGGACTGATTTAAGACATGTTATTTTAAACCAGGTCATAAACATTAACTTAGTAATTGAGGTCTGTGGAATTTCTAAGCTAGAGTATTATTAAAGAGTATATTCACAGTAATGACTTTATAATAAAAAAACAAAGATTTTATAAAATTAGTATGAGCAATAGAACATATTTTTTTTTTCTTTTTAATGAAGCAAGAAATAATTGCAAAGGGCATTATTGGTAATTATTTAGATTCTCACGCCACAAAATTGAAGAATGTCTGTATAGCATAGTGAATATATTCTGATAAGAGAAAATTCTAGAGTCAAGAATTATAATCAGAGAAACAAAAAGAAAAAAGGAAACTGTTATACAAGATATGGAGGTACATATTGGTATAATATGGTATGGTGCACACTAGGTCCCAACTAACAGTTCTGGAGTAATACAAGAAATTTTCTTGTATTTTCCATCATGTGAAAAACCTAGGATTGGACATTTCCGGATGGTAGCTTTACACTGTGCTACCCTTGCTCCAGAGAATGTCATCACTTTCCACCAAACCTAGTTCAGTTAAAAAAACCCTGGTTTCTTAAGGGTGCAGATTACTATAGAGCGTACACCAAGAAGAGAGAAATGGAATTTCCATTATATCTCGAGATCTTGGGTGGTATTTAAGCTAGCAATTGAGGAAACTTCTTATTAAATGGAAATTTCATAATATAGGGAATTTGAAGATAGTTTACTGTTAAAAATACATCTTGTTATAAAATGCTATTAAATTAAAGTAGATATGTCTACGACATAGTTTTAACATATTCATGAAACCAGAGATTTAATTATTTATATTAACAGTGTAGACAAAGATCCCCTAAATCCAAATATTTCTAAATCCAAGTACAGGCAATTATGCAAAATCTTTTCTTGTTTTGGAAGAAAATCTTTTGGTTTTTATATTTCCTGCAAAACGGATATATAGGCATTTCAAAAATAAAATCCACAAATATATTTTTCCAGCACTTTAGTTATAATTATTTTAAATAAGTTAGAATAAGCTCTATAGTTGATGAAATTAAGTAAATTATTTTTATTTTTTTAAAAGCAAGTTTTAAATTTTACTGTTTTTTAAAAAGATTTATTTATTTATGCATACAAGAACTGGGGAACAGGCCAGAGTTGTGGGAGGGGGAAGGGGAAGCAGCGGAGCGGTGTTTGAGAGAATCCACCAGAGACACAGTGGGTGACAGAACAGGCAGATTGAAATACACTGCTGAGGGGAGCAGTGGGCAAAGGAGGAGAGGTCTGTTGCCCCATGTGGGTCCTTTCTCTGGCTGGGGATCAAACTCGTGCTACAGAAGCTGAGGATGCTTCATTGTGTTGTGCTTCACCCCTTGCACCACCAGGGAGGCCCTAAATTTTTACTGTTGAGTGAGACTTTTTTTATACAACATGTGCAGACTGATTCATTCATTTATATATAAGATTTATTTTATACAATGCCTTGTCCCTAAAAATATGGAGGGGAAATTACTAAGGTATGTATCACATAAACCTAAATTTAGTTGGTTAGGTTAATTCAAGATTATATTGTAGAGAAGACAGTTGTATATATCAGTACAGGTTAGATTATGCTTTGAGAAAAAAAACTACTAACAGAAATCTTAGTAGATTAATAAAAAAAATTGTTTCTTGTTTATTATGTCTGTTGTGAGCCAAAATGGCTCTTCAGGCAAATCTCCTTCACAGTGGGGACTTAAGAACTGAGATTGCTATCACCAAATAATGCTTTTCAGAGCATATCATTTTACTTTTATCAAAATCATTTTAACATTCACATTATTTAAATGTGTATATGATGCTATCAAGAATAATTTTTATCTTAAGCCACAAGTGTCTATTCCCTATAATATTAGAATAGGTTTTTTTTTTTTTTAAATCTTCTTATGTTCCCCAATAATTTACACTTGCTACACTGAGTTTGAAGTGACATTTGGAAGGCTTGTTTACATGATTAACTTTGTAATTGGAAAGCTATATACCCTCTACCCCTCTTCCCAGAAAAGACTAAATCAAATCAGTTTACATTATTGTGCCTCCTATTTTGGGGGGATAGGGGCAAGGGAGATCTTTACAGCAGTTCAGTCAGGTGACCCCATAGGCATTTATAACTAGCATTAAATTTGGTCATTTAAGTTTAAATGTGTTCATCAGACAAAAGACAAACTTTGTTTACAATAAAGCAATTTAGAAAATGCCTAATCTATAAAAAAATTATAAAAACCTAAAGATACTATCTTTTTATTTTGAGGCATACGTCTATGCCTCAGTAAAATACTGAGTCTGTTACATGCTCATTATTTTGCTAAGTACTAAGAGGGAAATAATACAAAGAGCCAGAGAAAGTCCTGAAAATTGAAAGTGTAGGTGTGCTATTTTTCACTCTGAGGAGGAGAGTAGGCCTCTCTCAGGCGTTGATACATATCTAGTGGACAAATTAGGTAGAAAGATTCATGTGAAGTTTAGGGAAGGATAGTCTAACGAGAAGGGATATTAAGTACAAAGCACAAAAGCCATAAGGTATGAACAATTACAGCATGTTCAAGGGTCTGAAAGAAGGTCATTCTCAGGACAGAGCTGTAGAATGTTAGCTCAGAACAGGCAAGGTGTGAATCATGTGAGGTCTAATGGCCAGAGAATGGGGTGTAATTTAAATGTGCTGAGAAACAGCCATTGGTATATTTTTAGTAGAGGTATAGTGTGATCTGGTTCATATTTTACTAAGGTCACTCTGCTTTGTAACTAGGAAGGAAGAACACAAATACAGATTTGGTAGAAAATTTGGGCTCTAGTCCAGGTGGACTCTGATGAAGGCTTTGGACCCTCCTTGGAGATGGAGAAAAACAGACAGTAGTAATTCGTAAGAAATTCCAAAAACACACAATGAAGTAGGAAAATACTTGCACCTCATTTAAAAGAACTGGTTTTCTATAGGTTAATAAGAAAAAATGATAACCTGGATAAAAAAATGGACAATGATTATTAGTATGCAGTATAGAAAAGTAAAAATGGTTCTAAATGTATGTTAAGCTACTCAACCTCACTCCGTAAAAGAAATGAAAATTGAAATTTCACTGAAATAACTTATTTAACTAGAAGATTGGCTAAAAGCAGAATATAGACTTGGGAAGGAATATGAAGAAAAAGACACATACATTTCTAGTATGAATATAAATTGTTATATTCTGTGATGAACAATTTGGAGGTGTCTATCAAAAATACAAATGTAGGGGCCTCCCTAGGGTGCAAAGGGTTAAGTTAGAACAAGTAGGATGCTATCCACAGCCACTGCAACACATGGTTGACCCCTGATCAGGGAAGTGACCCACGTAAAGTGGCAGACCTCTTCTGTCTCCTTACCTGCTCCCCTCAGCAGTGTATTTCAGTCTTTTTGCCTGTTCTCTTCTCCACTCTATCTCTATTGAATCCTCTCATCCCCTGCACCTCTAGCCTGTACCCCAGTTCTTGTATGTATAAACAAATAAATCTTAAAAATGACATACAAATGTGCTTGTCTTTCGACCTGGATTTAATTTATCCTATGGGTAAACCTTTATTCTACATTCTTGTAATAGAAGCTGTCAGTGCTTTGTCTGCATCTCTCAGATTTTCAGCCCTCGATCAAGACCTCAGATTTGAAGTGTATTTACCTCAACTCTCTCTCCCTTGAGAAATAATAATTATGAAGTGTGTGTTTTGCTGCTTTTTCAGATTCTATATTTTAATTTCCTGTAAGGTTAAGATCCAGTTACTTCATTGAGACACCTAGCTTAAAAGTGCAACATTGGTTAACTTCTTTTTCCTGATCCCTTTCCCCTTCTTTTACTAGTTTTGCCAGCACTTACTTATAAACTACTATAATCAATGATGTTTTCTGGAGGAATCCAAGGGAATCCTTAATCTCTTCTGTCTTATCACCTTTAGATTCCCAATGGGGGTATTATTGGCATTTAGGCAGGATAAGTCTATGTTTCACAGGTCTAAACCTAATTTTTGGGACTTTTAGCATCCCTCACCCCTGAAAATAGCACTTCTATAGCACTCCAGTCATAGGTGAGGATGACAACCAGAAACTTAATCCATGCATTTTTCCATATTTCCACATTTTTCTGTTTCTTCCTTGGAAACATGGCTTCCCCTGTAATACTCACAAGTAGTGCCAATTTCCTCTTAGGTGCCTCATATCAGTAGGCATGGTTGTGGGTTAAAGTGTTCTTTTTACTCCTCTTTATAGTCATTACATGATTTACCCTTGCTCTTTTGCAAAAATTCCAGCTTTGAATCTCAGATTTTCCCACCATAATACTCTTATCCCTCATCATCAGAGTACCCCCTGGCCACTTCTCATTCTTTGAAATTTTAGACCTAATTCATTGTCATTCTATCCACACTCCCTCTTATAATTCCTGATGGCTGTAATATTTTCCATAGCCACTCAATTCTTTGACCTTTCTTCTCTTTTCCAGTGATTCTGTCTTAAAGAAACTCCAGCACACCTCCCACCACAATATCTAACCATTCTCCATTTCTGTGTCATATATTGTCTTCCTTTCTATTACTATAAATGTGCTGTCCCTGCTCCTATCTAGACCAATATGTTTTCAAGTATCCTGATTCCATACTTTCTTGCTTAGAAAGACGTCAGTCTAGCAATTCATATCATTCTACCTGCATCACCAGTTTTTCCTCTTTCCACCAGATCATTGCTTTCAGCTTTTAAGTACACTGCTATTATGCCCATCTTAAAATGATAATAGTTTTTGTTCTACTTCACTGGTGGTCTTCCTTGATGGTCCTGCTTTATTCCCTTGACTTATAACTGTTGGAGGGCCCCAATGCCTGGGCTATGTTCTTTTCTCTATCCAACCTGCTTACATTGTTGACTTTATCCCGGTAAACACACATAGTTACTCTGGAATTTATTTCTCCAGATGGGCCCTCTCTTCTAAGTTCCAGACTCATATATCAAACATTCTAGAGCTATCTCTATCTGGATACCCGATAAAAGGTTTGAACTAGAAATGGGTAAAGTCAAATTTATTTCCTTCTACAAAAACATACTCTTTCAGTAGTCTTCCTGCTTCATGTTTATTTTACTAGCAATCTTTTGACTGTACACTAAAAGTATATGCAGAAGTCAACCACCACTTACACCTCTACTACCAACATCCTAGAAATCCAAACCACTCTTTTTAAAATTATAATAGCCCAAGTTCCCTATTTCCCTTGTATATTCTAATTTCAACAAAGGAATGAGTGATCTCTAAATACTTAAGTTAGATAGTGTTACTACATTGTTTAAAACCCTACATTTCATTTGGAATAATGGCAAAAATATTTATAATGGCCCACAGCACCACACAGAATTTAACCCTGCAAGCACCACTCCACACAAAGAACTGGAGTGGGTCACATTAGGAATGTATTTTAGAAGTGGAACTCAAGAACTGCCAACTAATTGGATGTAGTAGGGTTAGGAAAAGAGAGTGATCAAATCTGGTAATTGAATGGTTAGTTTTGGGCTTGAACATATGGGTAAAGGATTGTGTTAACTTCAATGAGAAATATTTGGATAGGAGTAGGTATGGGTCTGTTATGTATATATGGGGTGGGATTATTGTGAATATATAAGAATGGAGTCATGTTCACTTTATGCTTTAGACTAGAAAACTAACTGAAGAATATATGCAGGTAGTGGTTATGCAAATATGGTAAAAGAAAATTAAGTGAGATGATGTCATGGAACTCTGAAAATACTATTTCAAAAAGGATGCAGTGTATTTTTGATGCTACTAAGACTGAATTAAATTAGGACACAGGTTGAAAATGAATTAGACCAACACAAGTCACTGGTGATCTTGGGAGCAATGAAATGGATTAAGAAGAGAAAGGAAGAACATGGAAGGAGAGTTCATATGATGGATTTAATGGTGGGAAGACAAATTAGTTCCCTTCTGATCAAATTCATTTAAAACATATTTACTGGGATAATTAACAAACTAAATTTACCATTTAAAGTGTACAATAGGGGTATTTAATATAGCATAAGATTGGGCAACTATCGCCACTATTGGTATCCAGTACATTTTCCAGCCCCCCAAAGAAACTCCATACTTATTCTTCTCCATCCTACACCCAACTCACCGTCACGCCCTGGCAACCCCTAATCTTTCTATCTCCATGAATTAACTTCCATGCAAATAGAATCATATATGACCTTCTGTGCCTGTTTTTTGTTTCACTAAGCATGTTTTCAAGGTTCATCTAGTTGTAATATGTGCAATATCTAATATGTGTTAAAAATATTTTTTATTAAATATTATTTCACTGCGTGGATGTACTATGTTTTGTTTATCCATTCATCAGACATGGGCACTGGTTATTTCCTCCTCTTGGTTATTGTGAATAATGTTGAGCTGAACATTTGTGTACAGGTTTCTGTGTAAATATGTATTTTGATTACTTTTGAGTATATACTGGTGAAGTATAAATGCTGAGTTATATAGTAATAATAAGTTTGGCAGTTCAAAGAACTTTTCCAAGTAGCTCACCATTGTACATTCCCACTAGAAATTAATGTGTTTCAATTTCTCCACATTCTCATCAGCATTTGCTATTGTCTGTTTCTTTGATTATAGCCATTCTAGTGGCTATGAAGTTGTTTCTCATTATTGTGTTCATTTGGATTTCCCTAATGATGAATGATGATGAACATTTTAGCATATGCTTATTGGAGATATCCATATCTTTGGGGATATGTCTGTTCACATTTTATGATCATTTTAAACTGATTATTTTTCTTTTTATTACTAAGTTACAAGGTCCTTTCATATATTCTGAATACAGGTTCCTTATCAGATATATGACTTGCAAATATTTTCTCCCACTCTTTGGATTCACTCTTCACTTTCATGATGGTATCTTTAAAGCCCCCAAATTTTCCAATCTTAACTAATTCCAATGTATCTATTTTTTCCTTTTTTTGTTTGAGCTCTTGGTTCCATTTATAAAAAATAAATGACTAACCTTAAGTCATTAAAATTTGCACCTATTTTTTAAGGAGTTTTTATTTTTAGTACTTGTACCTAAGCCTATGATTCATTATCAGTTTACTTTTGTGTGGATTAAGTAAAACTTCATTCTTCCTCAGGTAGCTATCCAATTGTCCTGAGAGAATTTGTTTAAAATAATATTTTGCCCTAACAATTTTATTACTTATCAATAATCAATTAACAATAGATATTTGGATTCACATATAGAATCCCAATTTTATTCTACTAATCCACATATCTAACTTTATCCTAGTCCTATCTTGATTACTATAAATGTGTGTAGTAAGTTTTGAAATCAGTGTGAGTCTTTTAACTTTGTCTTTTTCTCTAGGTTGTTTTGTTTGTTTGTTTCTTTGTTTATTCTAGGTCCTTCATCTCCAATATAAATTTTAGGATCACTTTGTCATGTCTCCCAAATGCCAGGTGGGGTCTGATAAATTGTATTGGAACTGCAGGTCAGTTAGGAATATGGCCATCTTAACAATAATACCTCATAAAAACAGAGATTTTTTTTTTCATATATTTAGATCTTCATTAAATTCTTTCAGCAGTGTTTTATAGTTTTCAGTGTACAAGTCCTGTATTTCTTAATTAACTTTTTAACTGCTGTGTGAGATATAATTCACATACCATATAATTCTCTATTTGAAGTGTTCAGAATTCTAAAGATATTCACAGACTTATGAAATTATCACGCCAATCAATTTTAGAATATTTTTATTACACCAAAGAAAACTGTCAAGCCCTTCAGTTATCACTCTCAATTTTCCCCTATGTGCCAGGCTTAAGCAATCACATATCTACCTTGTAACTTTATAGTTTGCCTTTTCTGAAGATTTGAGAAGTTTCTTGTTCAAGATAGCAATAACAGAGAAAGACTTAATTCACCTCATCCCCAATGCACAATGTGTATACAACTATATGAAACGATTTCCTCTCCTCCTCTTAAAATAATCCAAAGACTGGCTGAGCAATTGCATATCGGGCAAACAAGAAGAAAACCATTATCCGGCCTCCCAGGTGGTGCAGTGGGCTAAGCAACCCACAATGGAAGCAAATCGCAACCACTGCAGCACAAATTCAATCCCTGCCTCTGGCCAGGGAGGGACCCACATGGCACAGCAGACCTCTCCTGCTTCCCCACTGCTCCCCTCATCAATGTGTTTCAATCAGTCTGCCTATTCTGCTTCCCACTCTGTCTCTGATGAATCCTCTCACCTCCCTGGATTCTGGCCTGTACCCCAGCTCTTGTATGCATAAATAATTAAATCTTTTAAAAAATGTTAAAAAAAAAAAAGAAGAAGAAGAAAACCATTATCAAAGCAAGTAGAATAGACTGGGAAAGAATCTCACATAAACGCCACTTCAGACATAGCAACTCACAACCAGGAGATCCCAGGCATAGCAACTCACAACCAGGAGAAAACTTAAAACTCCAGTTTTTCTCTGAGGAGCAAACAGTTCAAACACTGTATCAGGCACTGCTACTTTTAACAGGTGCCCCTGAGAATAATCCCATAAAACATTTAATTTTGAAAACCAATGAGGCTCACATCCCAAATCCCACAAGACTTCAGTGATCCGAGAAATGGCTCTAGCATTCAGAGTCACCCATCCAAGGGTCAAGCTCTGAGAGGCTGAAAGCCCCAGACTTACAGTAAATGAGAGTCATCTGTTCATAAAAAAATATTGGCCTGAGAAATAGACATCTAATTTAACATACACATTTAAGAGCCTGCTGGAACACTCTCTAGGACAAAGTGGCAGATAGCATCATCTTATTCTCCATTTTCTGTGTTCCAGATCACCATTATTCTCAGAAGGGTGCTTTTACACACCTCTGATGAATCAATTTGGGGGGCTATAACCTAGGAAAAACCTTTGATTACTTGGCTCTCAAGAAAATTATATGGAATCCTAGAATATGTGGTTTCTGTGTCTGGATTCCCCTACTTGGCATATTTTTAAGGTTCCTCCATGATGTAGCATGTGTCAATTCTTTATTCCTTTTTATGGCTGAGTAATATCCCATTATATGGCTACATAGTACCACATGTTATCTATTCAGTATATAAACATTTGGATTGTTTTAATCTTTTGTGTACTACGCATAATGTTGCCATGAACACTTCTCTTAGGTATAACTAGAAGTGGAATTTCTGGATTATACTGTAACTATGTTTCACATGGAGAAATTGCCAAGCTATTTTCCAGAGAGATTATGTCATTTTACATTCCTACCAACAAGTACAACGTATGTACAATTTTCCACACCTTCACCAATACTTCTTGTTGTCTGACTTTTTGACTGTGAAGCAGTATCTCCTTGTGGTTTTGGTTTGTATTTCCCAAATGTCTAAAAAATACAAGATATTTTAATGTGCTGATTGACCATTTATAAATCCATGGGAAAATGCCTATTCAAATCCTTTGTCTATTCTTCAGTTGAAATTGTTCATCTATTTATTTTTGAGTTTAAACTGTCCTTTCAGATACATTATTTGCAAATATTATCACTTGTCCTTTTGGTTGTTTTTTCACTTTCTCAGTGGTGCCCTTTAATACACAACAGCTTTCAATTTTGATGAGACCACATGTATCTAGATTACCTTAGGCTGTTTATGCTTTTGGTGTTCTATGTAAGAAAATGTTGCCTAATCCAAGGTCAAAAAATTTTATACCTATGTTCTCTTTTAACTGTCTTGCAGTAGTTCCCTTCTCTCTCTTCCTCTTCTGAGATTCCCATTTTCCTTACATTTCCTTTGCTAATGGAATCAGATAGTTATCTAAGTGTTCCTTCTACTTCATAGTTTTCTTGAGATTTTTATATTCTCTATTAACTTTTTAAATCCTGGATCTGTTATTTTCTCACTTAAATCTTCAACTTCTATTTCTGCTCATTCATTTTCTTACATCATTCATTTTTCTGAATTTTGTTGTATCTCTTTGATTAGTTTTCTGAGTTCTCGTGTATAGCTTGCATTTCTGTGATTTTTTTTTCCATTTGAATTTCTTTGTTATGGCAATTTTGAATTCTCTACCTGATACAACGGTAAAATATATTATGTCTTTGTGGTTGTATTCTGGAGAGTTGTTCTCTCTGTGTGATGTTATACTCCTTTGAGATTTCAGGTGTGATGTGTTGTATTTTTTGTCTGCTTATTTGCTGCTTTAGATTTCTGTTTTATAAAAGAGATTTCCAGCAATAACTGTGAGTTGAACTACTTCTACTTTCCAGCAAGTAAAACATGTTTTATTAATTTTTTTTGTCTTTCCATCTTCTGTAGGTACTGAAACTGATATTGCAGTTGGTGGGGGGGAGGGTGTCCACTTGATCATGGCACTGCTGAAATCTTCGCTCTCTGGGGTTTCAGATGTAAGACTGCTCTCTTTGTGCTATCAGTATACCTCAAAAGGTCAGTACTAATCCCAGCGGAGTGAGAGCACAATTCTATACACTGTCTTTACTCTCTTTACCGGGGAGCACTCTGGCCTGTGGGAAGCACTCTATTTCTTTAACTATTTTAATGTCTGCTCTATCTTTATTATCTCAGTACATGTTCAGTAATATTATACTACTTAAACTCTTAAACTCTAATGTAATAATTTTATGATGGTATCCTTCCAGATATTCCTTCTCTCCTGGTCTTTGTGATAATATTGCCACACATTTTACCTACACATATGTTATAAACCCACAGTACATTGTTACCCTTTTTTAAGTTTAAAGGATAAAATAATTTAATACAGTTATTGATTTAATAATTCCAGGTTTATTTCTTGTGCAGTCACATGCCATTATATTTCTACTACCTTAAAAAAGTCATAATATCCCTTATTATTATTTGATAATATATTTTTTCAAGTTTTATATGTCTGAAAATATTTATACTTCATTATTTTCTTTGAAAGTTCTTTTTGCAGGTCATACAATTCTAGACTGACAAAGTCTTTCTTTAAAGATACCATTTCACTGTGTTCTCACTTAACTTGCTTCCATTAAAAAAATACTATGTCAAAACAATAATTTGACAGGTAATCTGAACTCCTATGTTTACTGAAGAACTATTTACAATAGTTAAGATATGGAAACAACCTAAATACCCAAAATAGATGAATGGATCAAGAAGATATGGTGTGTGTGTATGTGTGTGTATACACACAGACACCATGTTTTCTTGATATGCACACATACTACACACATATACACAAAAACACACAGGAATACTATACAGCAATCAAAAAAGAAGTTCATGCCATTTATGGCAATGTGGATGGAGCTGGAAGGGATTATAGTAAAATAAGTCAGAAAGAAACAGGTAAGTATCAGGTGGTTTCACGTACACGTGGAATATAGAGAAAGCAAATAAAGGGTTGTATTTTCCTGTCTCTTTGCGTTCATTGTAATCTTTGATTATAGGTATACTTTGTGGATTTAAATCTGTTGCGTACTAGATACTTTTAAAATCTCATTGTCTTTTTGAGCTTTATTACAATGATATGAATTGCTTTGGAAATAGTTTGATCCTTTCAATACTCACTTTTGAGGTTTATTTGGCAAGTTGGGAGCAGTTCTCAGCCTAGGATAATTATTTCCCACTAATGAGGCAAGACCTTCTGAAGTAATCCACCCAGTGCTTATGACTTATGAGCTTTACCAGTATGGCTGGTGGGAATAGGCACTGTTTCTGGACCTGTGTGTGCTCAAGACATGGCATTTTTCTACTCCTTCCAGATTCCTTTTCTGGTTTTCATGCAGTTTCTTTGTAAGCATAAGGTGATTAGCACTTTGCTGAATACTTGACAGGTTACCAATGAGCAATGACAATACCTTTCTGTAGCTCTCCTCTTTGACACTATTCCTACCAACTCTCACTGCCTTGATTTCATTGAACTGTCACCACTGACTCTTCAACTCTTGGCTCTAAGTAGGTGTCACCTCAATTGTCCTTCCATAAGTGGTGGCCTGAAAACGCTCTCAAGTTATTACACTGGGGCAATGCTAGATCTCATCTCTTTGCTTTTTTTTTTTTTCTCCTACTGCCTGATATCCAGAGTCTTAAATTCTATTGTTTCATGTTATTTTGTCAAATTTGTTTTTGTTTTGGTTGCCACCAGTAGGTGAGTAAATCCATTTGCTGTTATTTCATTATCTCAATATAGCTTTTCTTAATCAGAATTAGCAGGAGAAGCTCAGTGTCCTTGCTTATTAGGAGATTGGAAGATATACTCAGATTATTTCTACATATATTTACATAGTTTGTTGTTTGTTTCAGGTCTTAAAAACAGATGAGGCAAACACTAGCAACTCAAATGAATTCCTTTTCCAAAAGGAATAGAATGCCCCTAGGAAGACCCACTAATAATGTGGGATGCTAGCCAAAGCTTTGTTCTGGATGAGTTTACAGATCCAAATATCTATACAGGGGTTCCAAGTATGGGAAGTTACATGAGAGATATAAAATGTGATGAACTGGGGAAATGGGAGTGATTGTAGAGTTAGAGCTGGTCCAAAAATCATTCAAATTCAATAGTATGGTAACAATAAAAAGCTCCCAACTAAATCACACTGTCTACATCCTAAACTCCTACCATATACTTCCATCATAAGATTGCTTTTACTGAAATACTCTATTGGAAAATATCTACAAAAATGAGAGCAACATACAATGCTAATTATAATAATGGTTACTATAATTAATGCTGATTAGTCCTTTCCATAGTCCCCAAATGAAGATCAACTAAGAAAATGAAAAATAATATATGAGAAAATTAATGTGAATCTCATAAAGTACTATGCATCCTTTTCACCAATCCTGGAAACAAAGCAATATACACATGGTAAGGATAGTACATGTCTTCTGTCCTCCCAACAAAAGTAGCCCTATTAGTACAACCTGTTTCTCTTGTTTTACTGTGTCCTTTTGGTCAATACTTTCTTAAGCTAGGAAGGAAGCAAACTAACATAGTTGGAAATGGGGAACTCATTTTAGAAACCTGTTGTTGACAATATAAAATATAAGAGGTATGTTGAGGAGCTAGAATCAATATTTTAAAAGTAATTTCTAGGTTTTAAGTAACTCTGGATTCCAGTGTCCTAGAAGTTCTGTAGTAACTAAGAGCATTATAATTAAGAATTTTAATAATATGAAGGGTTCTACAGATTATGACCTAGCTGTGATGCTCATAAACTATACTCCAGCAGCTACTCAAGGTAGTCTATACAAGTATAGACCCAAAATAGCTGAGTCATATTATGACTGAAATAATACTCCCTTTAATATTCCATCTGAGTTTCATCATCTTTTAAAGGACATCAAAAAATCAACATGAGAGGCAGATATAAACTATGAGTGGGGTTTTTAATACCTGGTAAAAATAACAAAAGGTATTAATTGTATGAAGACTGCCCATTTTGGTTATGCAGTTCAGCCACAAAAAAATATAATACTCGACAGGATGATTAGCCTCTTCAATTTTGACATTAACCACTCACTTTCCCTGTAGAGTTTGTGCACTCACTAAGACAGGTTCTATTTCATGACTGAACTACATTTAAAAAAAAGTTTTAATCCAAAAGCATCTATAGAAAATCAAAAATTTTTTTTTTAATTTGAATTAAAAAGGTGGCATTTTTCCAAGTAGGTTTGATTATGTCAATGAGTGTCAAACTGGTGTAATTTTCCTCCTTCCTTTAGTCCAGGGACATTTGGCAATGTTTAGGGATATGTTATGATTATCAAAACTGGTGGGGAAGAGTACTAACAGCTTATACCAGATAGTGGCAGGGATGCCGCAGAACATCAAAAAATGCACAAGTCAACCCCCTACAACAAAGAATTGTTCATTCCCAAACAGAACTGAAATTGAGAAACTTTGTGTTAGATGAAAATTGTTAATCTTCAATATAAAACTTAATTGAGAAATATCATTACTTGTAATTTAAATTTACATTATTTCAAGAAAAATAACTAGTTTACTCTTCTTAAAGAATAATTTTATATTTGCTTAGCACTTTATCACTTACAAAATATTTCATGTTTCATCCCATTTGTTTCTCATTGCTCTGATTAAGTCATGTGGGGTTTTTTGTTTTGTTTTGTTTTTTTCCCATATTAGACTACCAAGGATATTCTTGTGTAAGAAGAAACTAAGGTATCATTGTCCATCTATGGGAGTATGACTTAAGAAGACAGATGTCAGATGCTTTAAGGATGGAGAAGACAGCTTGGAATGGGCCTTATTGGAGGTGGGAAGCAAGTATAGAGATAAGGAATAGGGACATTAGTCAAGTCACAAGGAGGTGCATAGACAGATCTCTAAGTTTAAAACAATTACTTCTTGTAAATATCATTCTTTTCCTTATAAAAAGAATAAGACCCTTATGGAATCATAAAATGAGTGCATTACATTCAATTAGGAAAACAGAAACCGTACTCATTACTTAAAGAATCAAATACAAGGAATCCATCACACCAGAGAACAGAAAAATTCAGGGATTAGCAACAACAAAAGTCATTACACTTTTAAAGAGGTGGGAGGGAGAGCCCAGAGCTGATTATGGTGCAGGTCATCTTGTCTAATGAAGAAAGATGAAGAAAATTACTACTTTTATTTTTTCCCAACCTCCAGTTTACTGACAGTACTTCCTATAGGCCTAACATAGCAAAAGCCAGCTACTGGAACTTGGAAAGCAGCTTACAGGACCTGGCTGAGAAGAAGTAGAAAAAGAGAAGAGCAAGGGATGGATATGAAGACAAACAAGCAGAGAACTATCACATCTCTTGTGGGCATTATGCCGATGGGAGAACACCACAAACTAGTTCAAGGCAATATGTGAATATTCTAGACCCTAAATCATGTTTTCTTTCAAGTCAAGGGTAACATATTTTAAGCCTATCCTGGGCAAAAATAAAATAACATAAAATAAAAATGAAATTCAGTAGAAAGAATTTGACAAATGTGACACAATAACATTTTGTATAATATCCAGATCATTTAAGGTTAAGTAATTACAACTGAGAGAAATAAAAAAGAAAGAAAACTACTCAAATAGGTGCTCAAAAAGGAAACTGGATTTGTCACACCTGTCTTACACACAGTAGGCTCCAAATGGAAGTAAATTTTTGCTGAACTCTTGACACATGAAAATAAAAATATCTATCACCTTTCTTCTCCAAATGGTAGCAGAAGATGATTTTAGAAAGCTAGCCTAATTTCTTTCTGGGGAAAAAAATTAAGAAGACCAAAGAGGAACAACTGCTACAGACTCCTGCACTTATCTGATTCACTGTGTGCACTGAATGTGCACAAAGCAGTTTTAAGAAGTACACTATAATTGCAGAATCACTCACATAAAGACAAGAAATCCTGGAAAGTAGACACCAAACTTTTAATAGCTATTTTAGCTAAGTAATGGTTAATATTTAGAAGAGATGTAATCTGAGAGTAATTGCTAAGGACAACTTGGCTATGTTCTCAGTCTATATAATGAGGAATCAGGACTTCGTCAGAGAGGTATATGCCTTAGTATACAATTGAGGTATAAAAAACCTCCTTTAGGAAAGGAGTCATCCAAAGCATAGAGAAATGTGAGCAAATAAGAAAATGTAAAGCGTAGTTTCTGGCAGTCACCCTGCTTGGGACACAAGTGGGCTTTGCTGCTCCAGTACCAGCAGACAGGATAAATTAAAACAGCCAAAATGCAGTACTGAACCTGTCTCTTGGAATGGGGTGGGCTTCAGAGAATAGGATGCAGCTCAGAGCCCAACCTGAGATCCTTTTAACTACAGGTCAAGCAAACACTTGCCCTAGTCCAAAGCAGCAGCCTCTTTGTGGTGATGGTGATGGGGGGGGGGGGGGCAGGNGGGGGGTGGTTGAAGATAGTTGAAGGCTCTAATGGAAGACCTCAGAGATGGGAGGAGCAGTGTGAAAAGAAATTCAGGCCTGGTGATGTGGTAAAACCCAGCTGCATCATTTGGCATTTGGAATAAGGAGAGAGTCTGTGTGAGGAGTGCAGGTAAAAGGTGAGTGACCTAGAGGCAGTGTATTAAACAGAGAATGCTGATTATTAAAAACTGGGGAAGAGAGAGATTTAAGGACAAAGGTAGATGGGGTCTTAAAACTGAGATTAGATATGAACTGTTTACCTACCTCACAGAATCAGTTTTTAATCCTGTTAAGGCTTAGTTTCCTCTATAAGCACTATACAATTTTGCAGTTTGAGTACTTGAAAAGAAAATGTCTTGGCTCTAAAATACAAAGAAACTGCAAAATGAAATTAATAAATATTTCAGGAGGAAAACTGAATGAATCTTTTTTAATTTTGCATAACAAAAATTTTATTTTTCATGTAGGCTATGAATATATTTTCCAGTGTTTTGACAAGATGTGGGAGAAGGCTTTAAAAAGAATATCCTGGGTTTAGGTAGCCCTTGACTTGCCCCTTCTTCAGTACAGTATGGCTCAGGCAGAGGATGGCAGGAGTGTGTTAAAGGGCAAGGCAAAGAGGAAGGAAAAAGCCAAATCATCTATGCCAGAAGTGTGGCAGAGGGGAAGAGAGGAAAGGTTGGGGTACGGTGTCTGGGACAGTTGCAGAGGTTGGGCTTGACCTGGTACTGGGAGATGCAGACACAGTGTCCCTAGAGATGTAGCAGTCTGGTTTCTAATTTTGGAAATGGCCATACCAGGGTTTCTAATCCAGCAAGCAGGTCGGTAACAAGGGTCTCTGAAAAGCAGAGATAACCATCTGGAAGCAGGTGTCTGCTCAGTGTAGTATAGGGGTATGAAGGCAGAACTAGCAACAGCAAGACCATAGGGCTTGGTTTCTAAAGTGGGAGGTGGCAGAAGGGAGGATTAAGAAGAATTCTGTATGAGTTACCAGGTGAATGGAAAATTAGCAAGTCAAGGAACACTGAGGTACAAAGGTTCCAAGGTGCCTGAGTTTACTTAGTATCTGATTGGCTGAGGGCAATCCCAGGAACACCACTTGAGTTCACTCAATGGGGCAATATAGGACTTCTAGATTATTGGTCTGGGAACGGAGCCCAATTTCTATATATCTCCTCCTTGTGGAGGAGAGGTGGCTTAGTCTAAGTGAAACTAGAGGTCATAATAGGTTATACCGGAGGCAGGACCCCTTAATGTATCTAGAAAAAATGGCATTGGATATACCGTTTTGTTTTTTAAGATTTATTTATTTATGCATGCAAGAGCTGGGGTACAGGCCAGAGTTGCAGGAGGTGAGAGGATTCACCAGAGACAGAGTGGGAGCAGAACAGACAGACGAACTGAAGCACACTGCTGAAGGGAGAAACAGGCAAGGCAGGAGAGGTCTGCTGCACCATGTAGGTCAGCTCCCCGGCTGAGGATCAAACTCATGCTGCAGTGGCTGTTGATAGCTTCATAGTGCTAATACTTAATCCCTTGTGCCACCAGGGAAGCCCCCCGGAGTTACCAGTTCTGGAGTCAAGCTCAGAGGGAAGTAGGGCAAGAAGGTTAGGGCGACACCTCTGCAAGGTTAGGTAACCACCCAGTGGGTAGTATGGTATTTGTTTAAATAAACTCCTTTAGCTAGGATTTGGCCTGATAGGCAGAAGGGTATGTCTGGAGAGCAGGGGACCAAAGACCCTGATGTAGAGACACTGTGATGACTGAGCAGAGATAAAATAAGAGACTGAGCAGGTGGCTCCTCTAGAGCCATTTGGGGCTGCTACAGAGGCTGGTGACCTCTGGCTGGAGAGTACAATGGAGAGCATGAGGCTTTCCCTGGGACTGTACTTCCAGGGTACAAAATCTACTGCAACTGCTCAGGTTACACAAGAGCAGAAAGGGGGCAAGGCCTGAGCACCAGCAGAGGAGAGAGTGCTTAACTGGGCAAGATGAAGAAGAAAGAAGTCATCAGAGACTACTGAAACAAGGCAGCAGCAACCTGGATCCTGACATAGTAAAAGATATCCAGCAACTGTAAGTGACCTTTTCTTAGGACAAGCCTATGGCTAGTCTTGTTTTTCTATTACATTTTGAATAGATGTCTTGCAGGTAGAGTGACAAAGATTTTTTCTGAGATGGTATCTTCCCTAGATTCATTCATTAGGCATTACAGATTCAGAAAATATGGATTACTAATGTTTTAATGATCCCAAAGTTTCAAATCTGCTTAAAATTAATATTTAACTGAATGGTTATAAAGTATAACAGTATGCCAACTAATGAACTGCAACTCAACATGCACTCTTCACATGGTGAAGAAAAACAACAAAAATAATCACCCTTACTATAGACTCCACAGATTATCTCAAAACCCAAGTAATACATGTGTACATATAATTTGATACAAGAGACCACTTTGAAATAGTTGACATAACATGACTAGAGACATGAAAATAAGGGTCCCACTGAAGGACGCTTAACAGGATCCTGTTAGAATTCTGAGTGGATTGTTCTCAGTTCTCTGAGATTTCTGAGTGATAAGTACATCAAAGTTACTGGTTGTTTTTTTTGCTACAGGTATCACTAAACAATAAATACATGTATAATGTTAGGGTTCTGAAATACTTTGCACCATTAAAAAGAGAATATCATGTAATATAAACATATTACAAAACTGAGTTCACAAGTAACATGAAAAGTAATAGAGAAAGAAATAGAAACATGGGAAGAGAAAATGAAATTGAGCAAGATAATTTAGAAGTTATTAAACAAGGTGGGCCTCCCTGGTGGCACAGTGGGTTAAGCAACACACTATGAAGCAAACCGCAGCCACTGCAGCACGAGTTTGACCCCTGCCACCGGCCAGGGAGGGGACCCACATAGTGGAGCAGACCTTTCCTGCCTCACCCACTGTTCCCCTCAGCAGTGTGTTTCAGTTCGTCTGTCAGTTCTGCTCCCCACTCTGTCTCTGGTGAATCCTCTCACCTCCTGCAACTCTGGCCTGTACCCCAGCTCTTGTATGCATGAATAATTAAGTCTTAAAAATAAAAAAGAAGTTATTAAACAAGGAAACAAGGGTTTTACTTTTTTTTTTTTTCAAATAAAAGGTCCAATAGTTTTAACAGTGAGAAATATAGGGCCTCCCTGGTGGTTCAGCGAATTGAGTGTCACACTGTGAAGCATCCACGGTACAGCAGCATGAGTTCGATTCCCAACCAGGGAGGGGACACACATGGTGCAGCAGACCTCTCCTGCCTCGCCCACTACTCCTCTCAGCAGTGTATTTCATGCCTGTTCTGCTCCCCACTCTGTCTCTGGTAAACCCTCTCATCTCCTGCAACTCTAGCCTGTACCCCAGCTCTTGTGTGCATAAATAAATTAATCTTTAAAAAAAGTGAGAAATATATAGTAAACAAGTTATTTTCTTTGTGCATAAATTTCAAAAGTTAATTGTCATTTTAATTTTTTGATCACAAGTATCAGCTTATGATAGTAAGGACTGAATTTGGAGTCCTTGAAGAAAAATAGGATAGAATAGGATAGGAAGGGATAACAGTTAGAAAAATGTGAGAAATTCAATTCACTAGGAGAGAAGGGTTTGGTGGACCAGATTTTAAAAGGGTTGGGGTGTGAGCAAAATGTCCAGGGAAGCTCAGAGTACACCCTAGGATCCATGAAGTATAACATATTTGCTGCTAATGAGTATATTTCTACTTTTTTTAACCTCTAAACAAAGTAATAGATTTGTGAATTGTTTGACAACTATAATTCAAAATTTACAAAACAGGTGGTGGTATGGAAGGCACTAGCCAGTTCTTTGTGACTACCCAACCATGAAATGAGAGCATCTGTGTTGTTCAATTCCAAAAGAGGACTAAGATGCTACAGTCACTAAATTAACAATGAAAGATAACTGGCTGTCCCTGGTGGCGCAGCAAGTTGAGCACCGCTCTGTGAAGCATCCACCACACAGCAGCATGAGCTCCATCCCCGGCCAGGGAGGGGACACACATGGCACTGCAGACCTCTCCTGCCTCGCCCGCTGCTCCCCTCAGCAGTGTATTTCAGTTGATCTGCCTGTTCTGTTTCCCACTCTCTCTGGTGAATCCTCTCACTATCCACACCTCTGGCCTGTACCCCAGTTCTTGCATGCATAAATAAATAAATCTTCAAAAATATAATAAAATGTGAAAAAAAAAGAGAAAGAAAGATAACTGGCTGCCTCTTCAGATAGAGCCTCTTAGGGTCCAGTCACAAAAATCCAAAGTCTACCCCTCATTTGTGTTCACTAAACTTAGAATGGCAGTTCTGATCTTCACTCACCTCCGACCTGTTAATTACACTAAGCAGAACTTCCAAAGTCAACCTCAACCACTGAGCACTCTGGTTTTCTACAGAAAACTGACAAGTGAGCAGCAAAATAAGTATCAGAAGTTTCCTAGTCTCTAAGGAATTTAATGATCCTAAGGGTCTAGAGCCTTAAGTGATGCAAGCCTGATACAGGCCCTGTGGAAGCCCACTATGCTCTGAAACAGTAAGAAAGCTGTTACATTTTCTCTATTTTAAGTCATTTATGACAGCAATAAACTAAAGCCTATTAGGTACTACAGTTTTCAAATAGGTATCCACTAAGAAGGAAATAAAATCAAGATAGGTAGTTATTTAGGGGCTGGTAATAAAACACTAAGTTTTAATTCAAGCTTTTTGATCAAGTCACCTTTTACTTGACCAAGCAATCAGTTTTGTTAGCATTAGTTACAACCCATACTCATTTTTACCATTGTTTTTTTTTACCGAATACTAAAAGGGAAAAAAATGGTATATCTTAATATTTCAAGGAAATATGCTTAGGGGAAAGACTAAGAATACCCTGTGGAGCAATTTGACATCCTTGTGGTGGCAGTTTATTGAATTACTCAATGACTAAACCCAGTCAAGCATCTAGTTTCACCTAGAACCACTTACATCTTAACTCCCAACTAATATATATTTTGTTATAATAGATGATATTATGATAATTTGTTATTGAGCATTTAACATTTATTAGTAGCTAAAAACGACCGATTCATGGAAGAATGGGCATGATACATTAGGAATTTGAAAACAGCTAAAAGGAATAGTCAAAAATCATCTAAATTTTCACTGTGTCCATCAAATATCATAAAACACAGACCCACAACAAGTATAGTGAACACTTTTTTTTCTTTACGTTTGGAGATTTTGCACCAGTATTTTCTCTCCTCACCAGTTCCCAGCATACCAATGCTTATTTCTACCTCCATTTTTAACTCTTGATCTAAGGCAACCTTGTACTCTCTGGTTATACTGATTTTATCTTTCTCCATTCCATTTTTTTTTTCCCTTGAAAATCTTTGGTGCTGGTTTTATCCCAAGTAAGTTTTGGGTTTCCAGTCCAAGTGGTGGTATTAATTTGAAGTGATGGGATCTGCCTTCCCAGTCTTCAAATTCTAGTAATCCTCGAATAAAATATGATTTTTGATCCTCAGTTGGTTTGTTTGCAAGATAGGGATAATTTCTACCATGAAATTTAAGGGCTTAAAAAAAAAAAAAGCTTGGCAGTCTGTAATTACAGTAAATACATTGTGATTTTTTTTTTCCCTCACGACCACCGCCACTTTTCCTGGGAAGCCTGGTAATCTTAATGCCTTAAAGTGAAAAAAGTTGAGGGTCTTAAGTGATACTCCTGCCTGCCCTGTCAAAGCCTGAATTGTTGGCTCCCAAACCCTCCTGAAATGAAAATATTCTTGGCAGCTAGATCAAATACCTTTGTTCTATGAGGTCTGAATAAAGTTCTGTTCTTTGTCACTTCTTTCGCTAACAGCCTTGGGGCACTCCTCTCATCTTTGCAGACATTTGCTTAGATATACCTTTATTTACAACGTCCAGACTGGGGATGCCACCTGCTCTTCTAAGCATCCTCTGCCGCCCTGCTACTCTTCAGGGAACCTTTTTCCTTTCGAGGTCTGAGACTTCCAGTCGAGGTTTGTCTCTTCCAACAGAAAACCATTCCAATCTGGCACCTCATCTGTCTACTCGGACTGTGCTGTTTCTCGTTGGACACTGTACACGGCTGTTTTTGTTTGGGCAGTTCATGGAGTTCTGGGCTCGCAACAGGGACTCAGTAAAACTTTGCAGACTGGTCCAGCCCAAGTATAGCGCGGCACAAACGGGTGCCGCCTTTCGCACCCAACGCGCAGCAGCCCGACCGTCAGAATGCGCTCGCTTGAGCTTTTTAGGCAAAGAAAGTTTTATCCTGAGCGAGGGCGGGGTTGCCCCCGTCCCGTCAGCGCGGCTCGGGTTGGTCCGGGAGCCCTGTGCCAGGCGGCGACGGCGGCGGCGGCGACCGCCAAAACCCGGCAGCGGATCGCGCCCAGTCCGGAAGTGCCCGGCGCTGGAGGAAGGGAAGGAGGGAGAGCGCCTCTCCAGCCGGTGGTGGGGCCGCGCGCACGCGCCCTCGCGGGCTGCTGGGGCTGGAGTCGCACCTCGGAAGCCGGAGCCCGGACGGGCCCGGGACGGGGGGGTGGGTGGGGGGGCGCTACGCGGGGGCGGGAGCGGCGGAGGCGGCCGCCCCTGGCGGCGGGTTTGTTTATCCCGAGGAAGAAGTTTAGGAGCGGGAGATAGGGAAGGAGGGCGGGCCGGGGAGGAGGGATGCGGTTCGGCGGAGGCGGCCGCCGCAGGGACTCGCCGCCATCGCCTCCGCCGCCGCGGCCGCTGCCGCCCGGGGCTCCCGAGGTCGCCGCCGCCTCAGCCGGTGAGAAGCCGCCGCCCCGACTGCCCGCCCGCGCCCCGCTCGTCCGGGTAGGTGCCCCTTCCCCGCCGCGGCCCTAGCCGCTGGCTCTCCCGGACCCCAGGGACTCGCCTGCGCCGGAGCCTGGCGGCCTCCTTCCCCTCCCTCGGCCCCAGCCCCTTCGCTCTGAGACCCTCAGCTTCGGGTGGGTGCCTGCCCCATTCTCAGGGGCTGTCTTCCGCCCCCGCCCCTCAGCCGCACCCTCCGCCCCCCGCACCGCCTTCCTGGCCGAATCACTTCCCTGGGGATTTTCCCCCCCATCCCCCCTCCGCCACACCTCATTGATATCCCAGCCTCCGCCTACCGGGATCCCCCTGGCTTTCCTCCATTTGCCTCGCCCCATTTCCTTTTCCAGTCTCGCGGTTGCTTTTTACCTGTGTACCCCTCCACGCGCCCGTGTACCTGCTGCCTTGGCCACCCCACCCTGAGTATTGTCCAAAGTGGAAAATTGCGCCCCCGCCCCAACCGCGTCCACATTGCCACCTCCTAGTCTTAAACATATTTATCGAAATTACCTTCCGTGTTAACCCATGTTAGGGTGAATTCTCAGCTCCCCAGGAAGGCTGCTCAGTGTCTCCATCCCAGTGGTCATAACCATCCCCTCAACCAACCTTCTTCCAGGCACACGTTGCCCTCTCATAAATTCTCACGTTCGCCAGGGTACGTCTAGCTAACTGCGGTTCGGGTCCAAATCTAGACTTCTCTCTCTCTGTCCTCTAATGTTCTTTCTCCACACTCCTCCTCCACTTGAGTCTGTATTTGTCTACTGACTTAGAGCGAAGGGGATGGTGGGATTTTCTCTCAAAGCAGTCGCATTCCGGTAGAAATAAGATTAACCTTCTGCTTGTCGCAACTTTGGGCTTCTTGCTCTGTGAATGGTGTCATTCAGCCATCCTTTTGAGGTTTCTGATGTTTGGGGTATATTTGAATAATCCTGGGCCTAGATTGTACCATCCAACTTTTCCTTACAAGTAAATCCACTGTTTCTTAGACTGGAAACTTCAATATTAAAAAATTTATGCGTGGAAAGTTACATCTCTCTTACCGAGATGGGAAAAGTGAAATAGTTCAAATTATCGTCCTATTATTTTTCAAAGAAATGTTGCCTAGTGGTTAACAGCTCAGACTCTGTAGCTGGATTTCCAGACTCTAAGCCCCTGCCTTGCTATTTGCCAGCTTAGGGCCTTGGGCTACTTGTTTTACCTCTCTGAGCCTCAGTATTTTTACAACTATAAAATGGGACTAGCGATATAAGATGGTGCTAATTGCATAACTTAACTTAGTGCAGGTTATATATAACAGTATCTGTCACAAGGTAAGTGTTCAATAAATGTTCTTTGTCATCTTGGTTTGGCTGTGGTAGATTAATTCTGAGAGAAGGGGGAATGGAAAACCACCTCTTTGATCCTTTCATTTAACACTTTTTTTGATGTAGTAATGATTCACTATATAAATTAATTCTTTCTAATGTGAAAAACATGGCGTTTTAGTTGCTTATTTTCACGTGGCTACAAGCAGTTCATACCCAGTTTCAGATAGCTGTTTGGAAATTGAATTAATGAAATGTGTAGCGGTTTTATCACAGGAAAATGAGGGTTTTTACAGACGAAATTTTTAGTATTGCGAGTTAAATGCTCAAAACTGATGGAATTCTTTTACACCCTTCTGTCATTTTATCTTGAATTGCTAAATTAAAATAGAGCTTTGACTTCTTTCAGTAGACTAATGACTTTTCTCTCCTACCATGTTGTCTAGTCACATGACTGTGCCTTGATGTTTCCCAAATTTTGCTAAATGTTTAAAGTTCAGACAATTTTTTGCCATATTTGTTCCTGCATTATTATTTTCTTGAAAAACTCACTTTAAAAACATATAGATTGGTACTGCTTACTGTAATGGCATTATAAATAATAGAAATTTGAAATCATGGTTTGCTATTCTAATAACATGTAAAAATTTGTGCATATTCAACTACCAAAAAAGTTGCCCATGTACAACTTAAAATCATTTCTTTTGTATCTCCAGTGGAATGTATTCCAAAGTTTGGGTGACTCTGCTTTTTACTGGCCTAGAATAACCTTTGCTCTTTTCCTTGCATATGCAAATTATACCTGTCTTTTACCTTTAACTGTATCCAACATTGATACCTTTATTTCTTGGCTTCCTTACTATCTATATTCTGCATTTTTGTCTTTGAATATTACTGGAAGCCCGAGTTCAAGAAAAATGATTCTGGGATAAGACTTTTAAAGTTTATGGGACTGTAAAGGGTGGGGAAATATTGTCATTTGGCATTTGTTCTCTGCTAAGCACTATTTTCTTTGGTTTTATAAATACTCATTCCTCCTGAAAAATGCTAATGAACATCTATATTATGCCAAGTATTGGGGACACATGAGAGCAGCCCTGGGTTACAATATATGCGAAACCCTAATGTTCTAAGACGTCCAAGGTATATAATACAAGTAGAATGATACTAGCCATGCACCAACCATCCTTGAGAAGAAAACTGAAGAAATTGTCACTTAAATCAGTTTCTGTAGGACAAATAGAAGAGCGATGGTTGAGAAAAAACCCATCAGAGAAGAATACAGACAGCTTTTTTTGTAATTTATATTCTAGTGGCACTGACAGACAATATGCATGTAAGCAGATAAAATTATTCTATATGAAATTACTGATGGTATTAAAGAAAATGATAATCACTAACACATATAAAACATTGTGCCAGGCAATTTCAAATGATTTATATATGTATTAATTTGTTGAAACAGTCCTTTGAAGAATGCTTTATTATCTCCATTTCACAAATGGGGAATCTGAGAAACATTGCTTCCACAAAATCACACAGCTAAGCAAGCAATGGAGACTGACAATGATTATAGAGTCTGTTGCCCTTCAATGCCTCCCAGACTTTCCACCTCCTTGTTGATTATGTTAGACATGGTTCTTTACCTTTCTGAAAAATCTTTTTAATGTAAAAGGTTTTCCTGTGTTTTTACATTGTTTAGGGAAGTAAAGGAAATTTAACTTGTGTAAAGCACCTGGTACAGTCTTATCCCAAATTTTGAACACATTTGTATTTATTTGATGGTTTTCCTTACCATTCTGTTTACTCTCTCAGCAAAAATTTTTCAGCTGATCTATGCAGGCACTTCATGAAGGCTTTTATGACACACAATGCAAAGAGGGTACCTGTATTCATGGAAACAATAGTCTGTGTTGGGGAATAAAGACTAAACAAATACTTACTAAAAGAGTTAATAAATTATGATAACTGCACAAAGAAAATTATCATAATTTTATTATTTATTAAATTTTATTATTTATAATTCCTTTGTGCAATTATCACAATTTATATTACGATTAGCAATGAATGACCATTGTGATCTAAGCTATAAGACTTCTCTAAAGAAATAACTTATAGGCTGAAACCTGAAGGATGAACTAAAGTTACCCATGTGATACTGGTAAATTCAGCTTTCTAAAACTGAAAACATTCTGTATGGTTAGACCTTCTCATGTGACTTGATATTGACATTGAGACTAGAGCAGATCACAATGGTCATTCATTGCTAATCATTTTGTAGTTAGTTCTAAGAGTAGTTGGAAGCCACTTGAGAACATTAATATTAAAGTAAACAGAATGAGTAACATTAGTTTTTTGTTTAAAAAATATTACTTGGCTGCTCTGTGGAGGACAGCTTGGAGAGAGGCATGTGTAAATGCAGGAAGACCAGTTAGGGCAGTGCTGTTCAACTTTATCTGTCATGGAGGATCTGTTTTGTTTATGTTTTAATTTCTAATCCATACTGGTACTTAGTAACACAATAAAATGGAAGCTATGACAATGTCAAAGTATTCTAAAAATTTCTAAATGCTTCCTCTCAGTTGCTTTATTTACCTGTGTCAGACCAGTAACAATAGTTTGTGGACAAGTGTTGTCCACTGGACTAGACTTTGAGTAGAATAGAATTCAGCTATTATAATAATCAGTCAAGAGATGATGCAATTGTGATCCAGGATAGCAGTGATAAAGTCACCAGATTTAACAAATATTTAGTAAGTAAAATTGATAGAATTTGTTGATTGGGGGGATCTAAGGAGAGAAGGCTGATTTCTAAGGTTAGTGGTTCTTATGCCTAAGAAAGGAAATGTTGGGAGAGAAGTAGTTTTTGTTCAATAATTTCTTGTAAGGGGCAGGACATGGAGCAGCATAACTGGTCATAGATCATGTGGGGATGGTCAGTCTGTATTAGAAGTCTTAATGTGTGTGGTGGGGAGGGGGGGATATGAGATTACCTAGTGAGAGAGTATATAGAGAGGAGAGAAGGGAACGTATCACATATGAATCATCAGCATTTAAACATTCTGAAAAAGAAATGTAGCACAGGAGACTGCATGGGAGTAACCAGAGGTTGGAGAAAATTGTCATTGCTGTCACTGAAGCCAGGACAATAGTGTGTTTGAAAAAGGGTGGAGTGGTTAATCAACTATGTAAAAGAAGCTGAGAAATTAATTTGAAAACTATTAAATACACATAAGATTTAGCAATATGAAGAAAATTTTTCTCAGAATCAGTCCATCCACAGACTATTTGGTGATGAATTTTGTTTTAATCTGCCAAGCAATAATACTAAATTTAGGATAAAATTAACATGTCTGTAGCATGAACCATATCTTCCTTCCTGAGCTTAATCAGACCCATTTTTCTATTTATCACCATCTGGATGTTCCATAAGCATCACAAACTCTTCTTCCCTAACTTACTTTTTCAGAACATATCCATACAGAGTATAATAAGTACTCGCTATTTATCAAGTATTAAGTACAGTAGCACAATACTTTATAGTATGAATCAATTCCTCAGACACAACGGACAAATCACATAGTGAATATATGGTAGTGTGAACCCAGAAGACATTTATAGTGTGCAAATTATTTTAAGACAGCATTTGAAAATTTCAGCAAATGACAAAACCTATAGCAGACTGATTTATACAATAAAACAGTTTCATAAGATGAAGTAAAAATAAGTTGAACATGTGTATTTCAAAATCATTTAGAGTTTGCTAATGGAGGGGGTGGGAAAAACCAAATTCCTACCAACTAACAAATTTTTCCATCATCATTGTGCATTTTTATAATTTCTTGTTTCATTTAATTGAAGTTTTCTATTTACAACCCTAAGGGCCCATCATGGTTACAATTTAGCACAATATTTTTACTCAATTCTACAGCAACCAATGTGTAAAAGGATACATAAAGACTATGAAACAAAACATTCTGATACCAAAAAATTAAAAAAAGGAAACCTGTGACAAAAGACCACTAAACAGATATACCATAAGCTCTGACTAGCTTATAAGCTATCAGTTAATTCAAATACCCCCCCTCCACACACACACATGGTCTAGTTGGAGACTATGATAATGTGAATACTATTCATATAGTGATTGATATTTTAGTAGGAAGTGATGTGATCAGATCTGTGGACCAGTGGTGAAGTCTACTGTACCAGACTTTTGGAAATGCAGTTAGACCTCAGAGACTAGGGACAATGGACAATTATTGCTATAATGTTAGTAGTGCTGTCAAACAGTGCATTCAGGTTGCCTTGGAAGTACAGAGAAGGGGCATCAGGAAAGACTTTCTAAGCAAAATGAGACCTAGACAGTATTTTTGAGTAAGTCAAACTTAAGTGAAGGAGAAATACGGTAGTAGAGGAGTTTATAGAAATTATATTTCAGGTATTTTGAAAGCATGTAAAATTGAAGGCAAGGAATTATGGCTAGAGTACAGTTGTGGTTAGTATTCAAAAGTTTTTCATTTTATACCTCTTTATGTTTACTGTTTTAATTTATAACATCACATAGTCACCAAACAGAAACATGGAAATACCTAATGAGTATCTTAAAAAATTAAAGATTATCTTTGTTGAAATAATTATTTTCCAAAGTGCTACTTTTTTCTTGCTGTTTAGTTTTATTATTTTATATTATACCTATACTTACAGAATCAAGTAACTTAATAGTGTAACTTAAATATTTTATGTTTCTATTTTTTTCAAATGTGACAAATTTTATGCATACAACGTTTTCTCAAACTTAGAGCCCTGAAAATGAAGCCCTTGGTAAAGGTTGTTAAAGTTTTACTGTTAAAGCTCAAGTATATATGTGTGTGTTTGTGTATATTTATCACCATCTGGATGTTCCATAAGCATGTGTGTATACACATATGCACACACATATATACACATGCACACTCACGATGGTATGTTGGGACTCACTATAATGAGAAGAGTTCTTTCATACCTTAAATTATATTTTGCCTAGTTGTCAAAACATCCCAGGACTTCCCTTTTGGACATCTGTAGGGATTACAGTTGTTGGCAGAATCCTAATTAGTGAGATCAAAATATCAGAAAATAATTTGTTAGATGGAAATAATGTCAAAATAGTTTTGAAAAACACAATAGTGGCTCTAGAAGACATCTGTTTTTAAATAAAAGGGGAGCAAGCTCTACCAAAACTTGCTCTGAAATAACTTCTTGAGTTACTGTCAAAAAATTGTGTTATTTTGATTTGGTAAAGCAGTATTTAAATTTTATATTAGGGTAATTGTAACTTTTGAAATTTCCTTTTTACTACTATCTTTTACTCTTGCCTTTCCTTGGTATTCAGTTTTGTAAGTCTTGTGTCTACACGTCTAAATATTTGTGTAACAATTGAATGTTTTTCATATGTCATTATGGCTCTTACACTTTTCTAGGACTTTTTTAATATACATAATTAAAACTCCTCCCTGATAGACTCTGCCTAAATATTTTAAAGGACAGAATAATGATTAGCAATATATCTTAAATTGTGTTATATAACTAGGTGAAACTTTTACATAGTAAAAGATAGCAACTTCCCCCTCCTCTGCCCCCCACCCCACTATGGGGTTTTGTGTTTATGTTCATCTTTTATTAGACATAGGAATAAAAATAGGAATAATAATTACAAACCAGAGTGTTTTTGTTCTTAGGTAATCTAAGGTTTGAAAGGTTGTGGTGTAATGGAAAAGTCATATGATGATTTTTAAATGTTATTGGATAGTCTTTGACAAGGAAGATACAATCATTTCCTGTCTGGTTATGTTTTGTGAAGCAAATTTAATTTTTCTTTCTTTTTTTTTTCTTTTTTGGTCTGATACCCTTTCTGGTAGTTTGAGTGATTTTTAAGTTAAAGGGTACACTGTCTCAAAACTTTTTTTTTTTTTTTGGTAATCTGAATATAACTTGGTGTTAGAGTGGCAATTTCCTCTGAAGATTAAAGTTTTCAACTTAGAATTTTGTTTTAGGGAGACTTTATTCACTATTTCAATTTCCTTGCTTATCATTGGTCTGTTCAGTTTTTCTGTTTCTTCCAAATTCACTCTGGGAAGGTTGTATGCATCTAAGAATTTGTCCTTCTCCTCTAGACTTTCCAGTTTGTTAGCATTCATAGTCTCTTATGAGCCTTTGTATTTCTGAGATGCCTGGTGACTTCTCTTTCACTTCTGATTATATTTATTTGAGTTTTCATCTTTTTTCCTTAGTGAATCTAGCTGAAGATTTGTCTGGTTATTTTTTCAAAGAACTGTTTTGGTTAAATTGATCTCAAGCTGTTCTTTTCTATTTTGTGTAGTTCCAGTTATTTTTATTATTTCCTTTTGCTGATTTTTGTTTCTTTTGTTCTACATTTTCTAATTCCTTAAGATTTAATGTTAGATTATTCAAACTTACTTGATTCTTGATAATGTCCTATTTCTATATACATCGCTCAGTGCTGCTTTTACTATGTCCCATATATTTTAGTAGGTCATATCTTCACTTTCATTTGTCTCAGCTTGATTTCCTCATCCCATTAATTCATCATTCAGTAGTGTTATTCAGTCTCCATATATGAAAGGTTTTTCCTTCTTTGTGTTCCATGTTAAGTGCTTCAGTTTACAAGACTCCTGCAGTCACAATTCAACTTGTAGGTTGTGTTTATTATTTTTTCAAGATTATTTTACCCCTGAAATAGGAAAACATTGTCTATAATGGCCACTCTTACTCAGAATTATAGAGTTGAGAAAATTCTACCCTATGCCCATACTTACAGTGTTTTTCTTGCTACAAACTCATAACTACAGATAAGACCGTAGCTATTAATAATTTATGTGCTTTTTTTATAGCTAATACTTAACACATCTGAATTTTTTTCTTACTCCTTTAAAAGTACTGCTATTGGATAGAGTAGCCATTTTAAATATATTTGCACTTTACATATTCATGAGTAATTACTGAGTATTGCTACTTAAGAGAATTTTGGAATTATTAGTGTATCATTAGAAGAGCTGAGATGGCATTTATGTCCTTAAAGTGCTCCCATGATATGTAAGAACAATTCAGGTTTTTGCAAAGCATCTCATTATTAGAAAATTTGGGATGGTAAGCGCATGGCAGTAGTTTCTATTTTGACCATGTGTTACATCATTTCACAAATGACTGGATTAAAATCCAGTGTTTCCTAATATATTGCTCAGCATGAATCATTTTTTAAAAAGTTTTTTATCTTTTCCATTTTTTTCCTCCTAAGCCAAGCAGTTATGTGATTAAATTAGGTTATTTTAAAAAATTAGGGCCCTCCTTGGTGGCTCATTGGGTTACGTAATGGACTATGAAGCAAGCCACAGTTACTGCAGCACAATTCAATCACTGCCCCTGCTGGGAAGGTGACCCACATGGCGCAGGCAGAATTCTCTTGCCTCTCCCAGTACTCCCCTCAGCAGTGTTTTTCAGTGAGTCTGTCTGTTCTGTTCCCTACTCTGTCTGGGGGATTCTCTCACCCCTCCACAACTCTGGCCTGTACCCCAGTGCATGTATGCATAAATAAATTTTAAAAAATCTTTAAAAAAAAAGAATTAGTTTTAATGGTTATGAACATGCAGGATTAAATGACATAGACATACTTTTCTGGACTCCCCTTTACCCTAAGGCATGCTGCTTTGACAGTTTTACCCCTAGATTTATAATTTAGGGCTCTAAAAGTTATAGTCCCTTTTATGTTTTTCAGATGTTGGTTTGTCCTGCTTTTTCCTAGAGCAGTACTAGTTTATGTCATTTTGGCTCAGTATTCTGTCCAATTTAGCATTTGTAATAGATACTTATATTTAATGAAGTACTATTATCAATAGTTTCATTAAAATGAGCCTGAGTGGATTGAGTAGGACTTTTACTTCTACCTGCTGCTATGGCCAAGTAATACGTATATACATGTGCAGTAATGAGTTGTATCCTGTAAAAGGTAGTAAAATCTGAAAGGTATCTACTAAATTCACTTTTCCCAACATTCTCAGATAAAATGTAACTTCCTTTAATTACAATATCAGGGCAGGAATTTCCATAATTGAAATTGGGCTAAGAAAATGAATAGCGGCAGCTAGCTCCTTTTAGTCCTGGGTGATGGTAAGAGATTTGGTAACATTGCTAGTTGGTGTACCAACAAGTTGTTCTATGTTCAGTACTTCATTTTGCAAGATTCATGAAGTCACAAGGATGGCTATAGGTTAAGTCTGTGGGAATTGATAGGTTATGTGAGCTGAAATAGTGGCTGAGCAGTCCTGTCTTAGATTATGTAGAGCAACATTGTTTGAAAGTTTGGTGCCATGATGAAATGTTGTTTAATATTCACTTTGCATTATGGTAGCCACTAGCTTCCTGTATCTATTGAGTATTTAGAATGAGTGTAGTATAACTGAAGAACTGAATTTGTAACTTAACATACTTCATTATTTAGTAGGACTTAACTTTGCAACAAACCCTGTGAGAGTAATTAGTAAAAAAACAGAAGTACACATATAATCAAAGCAGCTTTGTAAAGACTTTCTACATTACTGCTCAGAAACCCAAATAAAGGAGCAAACAGTGCGTGGTTGGATGGATATGGAGTTGAAAGTTTATAGGATGGTTGTGGTAAAAGAATAAAAGAGTAAAATGCTAAGCATAATTGTTAGTATGTTTGAAGTGATGCACTGTGGGTTTTGAGTTTGATAGGGAAGGAAGTAAAGCCATAATAGGGGTAATGATTTAAGGTGATTTGGGAGGACTCATTGAAGTATTGCTAATAAGAGGTATAGGGGAATTAAGCTGATGAAAAAATGGGAATTAGTTATAAAAACTGAGGTTTATTTTCATGATTGGTCAATCTATTCTAGGTAGTAAGTTTCAAGTCAGAATTTTTGGTAAGGTTGCCAAAATGTTAAATGGGTGAGATCAGTCAGGAAGGTCAATTAGCTTTGATGATGGTACGTGGAAAGACCACAGAAGTGAAATCATCCAAGGTAATGGCAGAAATAATGAAGAAGACAATGAAGAAAAAGTGTTGAAGTCCTCTGTAGGCACTTAACTGGAAGAGAGATGAGTAGATGACAGCAAAGTAAAATAAGGCAAGAGAATAGAACATTCAGTTCATGCAATTGCCAAAAATATTGGTAAGAGAATGGAAAAGCAAGTGGTAAGTCAGAAGAACCTTATTTTTTTTTCCTCCAAATCCTTCATAGGTATGAAAAAAGGTTGCTGTTTTAGCAATTCTACTTTATCTATTTTTGTTAGTTATTTGCCTCTCTGTCCTTTGTCATTTTTGTTTCTCCAGTGCCTGATTTCTCTAGGTACTTAATAAGTATTTCTTTGGCAAATGCTAGGTGAAGGTGATTATTCCAGTGTCCTGCAGCTCTAGAACAAAGAGCATTACTTACACAATTTATAAACGTAGTTTGGAAGCTAGTAAAAGAAAATGTTACTTTTAATACATTTGATTTTCAAAATATGAAATTAATTACCCCAATTTTTATGAGATAGATGTCTTTGTGTTTGAAGAGATGATAATAGGAAAGAATTATGTACCTTCTTACATAAATTAGTGTATGATGGTTTCTTTTTCTTGATAGATTGTTAAGCATAGGGTGTTGGGTGGGGATTTTTAGAGGTTGACAAAATATTCTAAAATTGATACATATCTTTCAGAGTATTCAGTAATTATTACAACTCTAATCTGACAGCTGGTGGTTGTTTTTCATTGGATATTCAGGTTATTGAGGAAGGAATTGTACCAGGTTAAATACTGGGCAAATGAGTAAACATTTTTGATCATTGCTGAATGAGAGGAGAAATGTAAAAAATCCATTGCAACTTTGTTTTAAAAAAGAAGTGGAGGGGCCCTCCCTGTGGCACAGTTGGTTAAGCAACACACTATGAAGCAAACTGCAGCCACTGGCCAGCGAGGTGATTCACATGGCACAGGCAGACCTCTCCTGCCTGGCCAGCTGCTCCCCTCAGCAGTGTGTTTCAGTCCATCTGCCTGTTCTGCCCCCTGCTCTGTCTGGTGGATTCTCTCACCTCCCCACACCTCTGGCCTGTACCCTAGTACTTGGATGCATAAATAAATAAATCTTTATAAAAAAAAAAGAAGGGGAGGAGGCAAAAGCTTTCATTTTTCTAAATGAAAAATCTACTGGAAAGTAGGAAAAGAAAAGAAACAGTATCTTTGAGTGAATGTTTTAGGACTTAAGTTTGCTGAAAAATGTCTAGGTTTAATTTAGTAGATCCAGAATTGGCAGCTAACTGCAGAAACTACTTTAAGTTCTTTATAGACCTTATATCCTTAGTAATCACTAAAAGTTTCTGGAGAGAGGAATTATTACCTTCCTGGAAATAAGAAAGCTAAGGGCCAGGGAAGGAAAGTAGCTTCTTTAAAAACCATAAACACCTATTCAAAATTATTTTTATTTGCACTGTTTTTGTATACAAATCTTAGGGCTACATTTCATTGATTTCCGACAGATGTATTCACCTTTGTACCAAGAACCCAGTCAAGATATAGATTGTTTCCATTACTCCAGAAAGTTCCCTTGAGGGTTATAAAACTTCACAAAAACATTTTAATGTTAGCCTGGTTTTTCTAACTGTACTTCCACATTACTTACATTAAAAGGGAAATAGAAGCTGTTAAAAATAAGTAAAGTGAGAGCAGCAGTTACTAGCTGATTGTAATAGTCCAAGTAGAGCCAACTGTTACAAGTTGAAAAAGCAAAAGTAAAACCTCAGAAAACATATTTATACAAATTTAACTATACTTTCCGTCATAGTTCATGAGATGATTATTGTTTTGTTAACTATTTCTGTCTTTGAGTTCATTATTCATGTTTATACATATTTATTAAGTTCTTTCTATATACCAGAGACTATTTCCAAGTCTTCCATATATTCTCATTCAATACATCAGCCACTTGAGATGTCATTCCTATTTTACAAACAAGAAAATTGAGGCCCCTAGTAAGCACACAGATTCAGGATTTGAATCTAACACCAGAAAACAAATTCTTAACCTTGGTGTTTCCTGCATAATTCTGTAACACTAAATTCTATTTGGTACTTTATTTTTTAGGAGGCAATGAATTAACTATTTTCTAATAATATTTACTACTTTTCTAGTAGTTGTGTAACAGGGTGGTCCCCAGGAAAGGGGGAGTTTCAGAATTCCGGTTCCACCTTAAGTGGGTGGAGCTGAGCAGGGATAAGAAGATTCTGCAAAGAGGAAATAAGAGGACAGAGAAAGGGAGAAAGAAGGAAGCAGCAAGGAGACCTGGAGGAGGCACATGGAACAGAGACATGTAAAGAAACTGTTCTAGCTTTTTAGTCTTGGACTAGTTAGAACAGATGTGGGTGAGAGACCTGTGGGGAGGTTAACAATGGCAGCTTTCATCTTAATTTTAATTTTGCTCTTTTCCTCCCAGATTTGTCTGACTTTGACCTTTTTCTATGGGTCTCTACTAAAAAAACTTTAGAATTGTGGCAGACTTTTGGGCCCTGCTTTGGGCCAATCCTATTTGACTAGACTTTTACCCTCAAGGACATGGGTAACTTTGGATGCTTAACTTAGTGACTATGTTCTTTGTCCTTTCTATATTGTACCCTAGTTATATTAAAGTTCCTTTCCATTAAAAATCTTACATGTTTATCTTAATGTGGCGGATGGCAAAACCCATTCAAAAAGGGCAGGTTTGGGAGTTCTGCGGTACCGCTCTCCCTTACCCTGTAACAGTTGGCTTTGAATTCAGTCAGTATATCTTTGCTGGCAGTACTTATGTAAAGATAATAAAATAGTAATCTCAAATTGTTTTGATGAATTGTCATAGTATTTTCTTTTTTTAAGATTTATTTTTACTTATTTATACATACAAGAACTAGGGTGTAGGCCAGAGGTGCAGGGGGTGAGAGGATTCACCAGAGACAGAGTTGGGAGCAAAACAGGCAGGTATACTAAAATACATTGCTAAGGGGAGCAGTGGGAGGAACAAGTGAGGCCTACTGTATCCTGTAGGTTGATCGAACTCATACTACAGAAACTTGCTTGCTGAGCTGAGACTTTAACCCCTGTGCCATCAAGGAGGCCCAAGAAAAAACAGTATTTTCAGTGAAAAATCCTAGATTCAGTTTTTTACCAATTGACTACTATCTCCTTTTTCTTTTTGTGACCTTCAATTTCATTACTTCTGTGTTTGAATATACTCATATACAAAATATGCAACTATTCTTCATAGGATTGGTTAGAGGATCAAATGAGATAATATATGTAAGAGTGAAGTTCTAAAGTATGATGTAAAATCTTAACTGATTATGTTATTGGTAACTACAATACATTTGGTTAATTCTGTGTAGGCATTCATTATGAAAGTTCTTGCTTAGCTAGGGCTAACTCATTTTACTAAAGAAAATAGTGTGAGGCCATAGGTTGGTTATTGAGTTTTTCAAATGGACAACTTAAAATGCAATGTTGTGGGGCCTCCCTGGTGGCGCAGTGGTTAAGCAACACACTATGAAGCAAACCGCAGCCCCTGCAGCACAAGTTCGATCTCTGCTGCCCGCCAGGGAGGGGACCCACATGGCACAGCAGACCTCTCCTGCTGTGCCCGCTGCTCCCCTCAGCAGTGTGCTTCCGTTGATCTGCCTGTTCTGCTCCCCACTCTTTGTGGTGAATCCTCTCACCCCCCCCACACCTCTGGCCTGTACCCCAGTGCTTGTGTGCATAAATAAATAAATCTTTAAAAAAAAATGCAATGTTGTTACTTAAGGGATAAGGCTAAATTATCTTTTGTTAGTTGAGATATTTCTCTAGAGTTAGGTATAAGAAATATATTTTATAAGTTAGAGCCTAAATTAATTAGCAGAATTTTCTAAGTTGTATCAAGTTTATAAAATGGTGTTTCACAGATGTTTTTCAAAAAACAAATTATCTGATTAACTTTGCATTTGGTTGAACTAGCTCCTAGAGGACTTGAGTTGATTACTGAATACAACACAAAAGTAGTATCTAATAAACATGCCAGTCTAACTGGATAGAATTTTGATAATATTATTCAGAATGTGCAGATACTTTATGCATTCCATTGAACCTGGAAGCTTGATAGCTAAAATGCTAAGAATACTACAGAATTTAAAACAATTGTTTAAAAATCTTAATAGATTTTAGTTAAGAGTAATGAAAAATAATGTTTAGTATTTTATTCTCTAATAGTGGCTACTTTCAACTCAGTGGTTTAGAAGACACTTTATAATTACATTTCCATTACTTTTTAATGACAAAAGAAATTTGTGATTATGTGGATATGAACATGAATGTGCTTATACTTTTTTTTTTTTTTTTTTGGTAAAACTCATAAAATGCACCATTTTAACAGCTTTAATTGTAAAATTCAGTGTTGTGTAGTACATTCACAGTATTGTACAACCAGCACAACTATCTAGTTTCAGAACATTTTTGTTACTCTAAAAGGAAACCTCATGCCATCAAGCATTTCCATTCTTACCATCCATTGCAACTACTAATCTGTACTCTGTTCGTATATATCTGTTTATTCCAGACATTTCATAAATGTGAAATCATACAATGAATGGCCTTTTTTTTTTTTCACTTACCATGCTATTTTCATCTTCATGTTTTAACATGTCAGCATTTCGTTATTTTTTATGGCTATGTAATGTGCCATTGTGTGAATAATATATTTTGTTTATCCATTCATCTATGAATAATTTGGATTTTTCTATCCTGGGTTGTTTTGAAACTGTATATTATATAATATAGAAATTCTTGGAGCTGATTTCTCCTTTTTAGTGCATGTTCCCGTTATTTAGTGAGTTAGTTTTTTTCCAAGCATTCTAGCAGACTTGCTTTTTAAAATTTTTATTTTTATCAAAATAACTTTAGGTTTACATCATATTTTGTGTATAGAGCTATAGGATTTCATTCCTGGGCTCTTTTTTACTGTAGTTAATGTTCCTCCTACACTTTATTCCCTTCTCTCATTCCTTTTTGCATGCACAGTGTCTAGCTGCTCCTCAAGGGAAACAGTCTTGTGTTTTCCCATAGTTAACCTGGAATGACCAAGGTTTTGGCAGGACTCTCTTTGTCTCTTTCCTGACCACATATGACTGTTAATGTCCACTAATCTAGTGCTAATTGCTGTATTTTTTTTTTCCAGCAATGCCCCGAGGCATGAGTTGGTCCACAAACTAATCAAATTTAAGTTCCTTGGAGGAATAATTCCCTACCTCAGCACTTAAGATTTGTTTTGACCCCAGGCAGGCTCCTTCTGACTATCTTCCTTTCTTGTTCTCTCTGGCAGACAAACCAGGCTACAGTTTAGCCTCTATGTCCAGTGATTTCTCCAGTCTCCTCTCAGTTAACTTTAACTACTCCCATCGGTCTTACTCTGTGTATTTTTCAGATCATCTTTGCCTATTTCTTTGCAAATAAAGTCAGTATTCCTTTGGGAAGGAGAGTTGGAGCTCACTGTTGTATACCCTCCTCTCTAACAAGCAGTATCGCTCAACCAAGTCTCTGTAGTATGGAGTGGGAACAGTGATGCATTTCTCTCTGTAACAGTTATATTGTAGAAGTTGAGCATTTGGCAAATGGGGGGGAAGGAAGAGGAATATTATTCTTAGGTGTTCTTGACTTGGCTTTCCCACTGTGGAACTTTACAAGTTGAAACAAGGGTATTCTATCTTCCAGCAGCACCACACCCAAGGTAGAACCAATATCCTACTATGGAGACTGCATAGAAGAAAGAAACACACACCAATTTTGGCCACATACACCTGGGATCTTAGCTTCAGAATACGTAGCTTTTCCTATTCTGAATGAAAAGAAGACGGACTGAGAAATGTTGCTTCCTGCTCTTCCCAGTAAGATAGATCCCTGAGTGAGATGTGATGGGAAAGGAGATATGTAGTCTTGGCTGTACCTGCCTGGGTTGAAATTTCCAACACACTTAGCTGCAAAGATTGAGTAAAAGTTCCTGGATCAAATATGATAGACTAACTTTGGTAACAGTTCTAATAAATATATTTTCTTCATTTGCTCTATGCCGCACCTAAGTGGGTATTCTTTATAATTTTTACCAATAATTTATAATTTTCACTGGAGAACAAATCTATGAAGTTCTTCAAGCTGTAATGCTGCAACTTTTTTCAAGTAATGACTTAGTATCTTTTTATTGGCCATAGGTCTGTTCAGATTTTCTTTTTGTTAGGTCGGTCTTGGTGATATTTTGGAATTTCATACATTTATTATAGAATTCTAGAAATTTGTTGATGTAAAATAATGCATACTATCCCCTTATAATTCTTTTTATTTCATAATGAAAGAGAAGATAAACAGCTGGGACTACATCAAATTAAAAAGCTTTGCACAGCTAAATAAACATTAACCAAAACAAAGAGATACCCCACTGATTGGGGAGAAATTTTTGCATACCACTGATATACAAAGATACACAAAGAAGTCACAATATTCAAGGGAAAAAAAAGTAAACAATCCAGTCAAAAAATGGGCAGAAGAACTTAAAAGACATTTCTCCAAAGAGGAGATGTGAATGGCTAACAGGCACATGAGAAAATGTTCAATATCCCACATAAGCAGGGAAATGCAGATTAAAACCATAATGAGGTACCACCTTACACCAGTAAGAATGGCACATATTTTAAAATAAAAAGAAAACAAAAACAGCAACAACAAATGTTTGCGAGGATGTGGAGAAAAAGGAACTCTACTACACTGCTGGTGGGAATGCAATAATCCAACCACTATGGAAAGTCGTGTGGCGGTTCCTCAGTCTACTAAAAATAGAACTACCATATGACCCATCAGTTCAACTCCTAGGGATCTGTCTACCCTAAGGACACAAAAACACTGATTCAAAAGAATACCTGTATCCCTCTATGTTTATTGCAGCTCTATTTATAATTGGTAAGATCTGGAAACAACCCAAATGCCCAAAAACAGATGACTGGATCAAGAAGATTTGGACTGTATACACAATGGAATACTGTTCAGCAATCAAAAAAGATAAACTCAAGTCTTTGTAAAAACATGGATGGAGCTAGAAGGGAATATGCTCAGTGAAATAAGTCAGAAGGCAAAAGAAAAATACCAGATGATTTCACTTTTAGAAGGAATATAAAAGTATCAAAAAAAGGCTCAAAGAAAGGAACAGTAAAATAAAATCACAACACAACAAGAACAAAAAGACAAAGACAAATCAGAGGCACTTTGTGGCAAGGGAGAGGGAGAAGGAGAGGGACTAGGATGAAGACAGAAAGAGCACAAGAGACCGAGGTGATGGTGCAGTGGTGAAATGGTGATGGGACTTCCATGGAGACTACAATTGATGTCAAGGATGGATGGATGGATGGATGGATGGATGGATGGATGGATGGATGGATGGATGGATGTCAAAAATGGATGGATGGATGGATGGATGGATGGATGGATAGATAGATAGATAGATAGATAGATAGATAGATAGATAGATAGATAGATAGATAGATAGATAGATAGAGAAATAGGAAAAAACTTTATTTCTCTAGAGTCTGTAGTATCTCCACTTTCATTTCTGATTTAGTCATTTTAATATTTACCTTCTTTTTGACCACTAGCTAAATGCTTGTGAATTTTGTTGATCTTTTCAGAGAATCAGTTTCTGTTTTGATTCTTTTACTTGTTCTCCTGTTCTCTATTTCATTTATCTTCCTTTTTATATATTTGCCAACTATAGTTTTCTTCTGTTATTTCTTCTGTTTTATGGCATTACGTTCAGAGAAGATACTTTGTATGACTTCAGTCTTTTAAAATTATTAAAGACTTGCTTTGTGATATAGCATATGGTCTAAGTGGAGAATGTTCCATGTGCAGAACATATATTCTGCTGTTGACAGGTGGATGCCTTTTATGTTCAGTTGTTCTATAGCATTCAGGTTCTTTATTTCTTCACTGATCTTCTTTCTGGATATATGCATTATTGAAAATCTAGTATTGATCTCAGCTATTATCATGACCTCTGTTTTCAGTGCTGTTAATTTTTGCTTGACACAGTTCAGTGCTCTATTGTTGGTTATCTGTTGTGTGGTTATGTCTTGATGATTTGACAATTTCATCAATATAAATTAGATTTGTATAGCTTTCAAGCATTATATGCCACAAAGGCTTATGGTTTCATTTCTTAAAAGTTATGATGAAATCTTCACATGTTCCCTCAATGTAATTTGGGAAAATAATAGCTTTATGAAACTTAAATACTTCTCCCCTTGTGATCCACTCAGTTAAGCTTTTTGATCAGTAAATGAAACTTCTTTTCTTTGTAGTAAAGCGCTCAACTGTGTAGGATACTACATAAATCGTGGAAGACTACAAATAAAGGGTAATGTCTCGAGAATCAACCCCACCATTCCCTGGAGATATGTCTACTGGTCCTATAGCAGAAAGCTGGTGTTACACACAGGTACATGCTGTTTAAAATGCCTTATTTTGTGTCAGTGGAACAAATTTTTATATTACATATTATATTTTTATAATATTTTAAGGCTATATGGTGAAGAACTTTGGAGTAGTTATTATAAATGTTTGAAGAGTATGTTATGAAATGTTTAACGTGTGACAGATTAACAACATTAAAGTGATTTTTTGAATCTCATAGGTTAAAGTGGTAAAATTTTCCTACATGTGGACCATTAATAACTTTAGTTTTTGTCGAGAGGAAATGGGTGAAGTGTTAAAAAGTTCAACTTTCTCATCTAGCCCCAGTGACAAAATGAAATGGTAAGATTTTTGTTTTGTGGTTTTTTTGTTGTTTTTGTCTCATGTTATCATTGATGAATATGGTTTTGTGGTTATTATTCCAAATTGGATATTAGTCTAGGCGATATTGGCAGGAGTGCTATTTATGATATTCTTTAGAAAATTATTTCAATATTGCCTCTTTTAAATGTTTAAAGTATTACATTCGTCTATATGAGTCTGTTGTTTTATTTTAGGTGCCTGAGGGTAAATCCAAAGGGATTAGATGATGAAAGTAAAGACTACTTGTCCTTATATTTGCTTTTAGTCAGCTGTCCAAAAAGTGAAGTTCGAGCAAAATTCAAATTTTCCCTTCTGAATGCTAAAAGGGAAGAAACAAAGGCAATGGGTAAGTGGTTTATTTGCAAACTAAGTGAAGAAGTTTCTGTGTAATACCATTCTGTGTCTTCCACAATTTTACCTAGAAAAACTGGGATTTTTTTTTCCCCCACTAAAATTTGCTAACCTAAAACTTTGGTCATCATTTAACTTTTAATTTTATTTTTTAAAAGATTTATTTATTCATACAAGAACTGGGTACAGGCCAGAGGTGCAGAGGGTGAGAGGATTCACTAGAGACAGAATGAGGAATAGAACAGGCAGATTGAAATACACTGCTGAGCAAGCAGCAGGCAAGACAGGAGAGGTCTGCCTTGACATGTGGGTCATCTCCATGGCCAGGGATTGAATTTGTTCTGCAATAGCTACAGATAGCTTCATAGTGCTGCGACTTAACCCTTTGCATCCCAGGGAGGCCCCCATCATTTAATTTTAAATGACAGTATGGAGCTATAGTTGTTTTACTACATTTAGACTTTCTAGGCATGTAAAATTAGTTTAAAACTCAACTTTTTCATGTCTTAATATGATATTCATGCATCTGGAAAAATAGTTGCTATTCAGGGAAAGTGCCTCTTTCAGTGTCTGGCATATATAATGTGTCCAATAAATATTTTTCGGGGCCTCTCTGGTGGCACAGCGGGTTGAGCAATGGACTGTGAAACATCCACAGCACAGCAGTGCGAGTTCAATCCCCATCCAGGGAAGGAACCCACATGGCGCAGCAGACCTCTCCTGCCTCACCCACTGCTCCCCTCAGCAGTCTACCTGTTCTGCTCCCCACTCTGTCTCTGGTGAATCCTTTCACCTCCTGTGACTCTGGCCTGTACCCCAGCTCTTGTATGCATAAATAAGTAAATCTTTAAAAAATACATAAATATTTTTCTCTTCCTTGCCATTTATGCCTGCTGAAAAATGAACAATGTGAAAAGAGATTTGGATGTCCTGGTATTTTGTCATTAGAAGTGTTTTGAGCAGTGACTAAACATGGACTAAAAAGAAATCAGTTTTTTATCTCAGCCTCAGAGCCTATTAAATTCAGTCTAAGCAGAAACCACGTAGCCTGAAGCCACATAGTAGGACGTTGAAGGAAATACGTTGTATGGTAAGAAAATGTATTGTGAACTGCCATGTTAAATTTTGTGTTTTTTAGAATTGAATCACAGTATCCAGTAATGTTATAAAACAACCTCTTTCTGATATTTTAAAATAATATCTTTTACTACCAAAGTAATACAGTTTCACATATATTTTCATGTTGTCTAACATTTAGGTAGCAGAATACTTTAGTCACGTTGTATAACAAAGTATCATAGACTGTGTGGCTTGTAAACAACAGAAATTTATTTTGCACCAATCTGTAGTTTGAAAGTCCAAAATGAGGGTGCCAGCCTGGTCTGATTCTAGTGAAGGTCCTCTTCCAGGGTTGAAGACTGCCAACTTCCCTGTGTTTTCATATGGGGGAAGTGTTAAGAAACCTTTCTTACATGAGCACCAGTCACATTCAGTAGGATTCCACCCTTGTGACTTATTCTAACCTGATTATGTACCTGTTAATAATATAGGATTTCAACATCCAATTTTTGAGGGAATACAAGCATTCAATTCCTAATACAGAATATTTTACATAGTTTACTTTACTACTGGTTTCCCACCTATAATTTATTCTTTGTATAAGAGTAAATATTGTCTGTAGAAAATCTTGTGTCTTGTATAACAGGTAATTGTTAAGTTGTATTGTTAAGTAATTTTAGACATTTAATGTTCTACGAATTTTACTAAAATCTTTTGGGCTTTTATGAAAGTCATCCTTGGAAGTGAGAGGATTATATTTAGAAATATAGAAATGATGAGGGACATTATTTAGCTTTTTTTCTTTTAACTGGTAAATGGTTTTTTGCTCTAGTTTAATAATTAAACTTGACTATCCCAGCAAAACTGAACAGATGCCAGATTAATTTAGAGCATCCATTTTTAAAGGAAAAGCAGTTACTGATAAGTATCAGAATCTGGTCATGTTCTGAGAGTAAATGAGTAGTATTCCTATACTAAAGTATTTTGGTCCTACTTCATTATTGAAGGGCCTAAATTGCTAGAAAAGACCTCTTCTCCATAAGATTTGATCCAACTTATTTTCCATTCAGAGATTCAGAAATCTGAAAGTTAGCTCATTGATAATGACCAAAACTTGAGTGCTGTGGAATGATCTGATTCTACCTGACAAAACCCTTAAGATGTTTTATTTATGAATACACGTTTACATTTTAGGATGGCTGTTCTGGCTAAATTCTGTTTCTATGCATTTCATTTAACTGTGTTATCACTAAGAAAAATGTTTTTTAAAGATGGTTGTTTTATTCAAACTTCTATTCTGTTTTCCACCAGAAAGCCAAAGAGCATATCGGTTTGTACAAGGGAAGGACTGGGGTTTTAAAAAATTCATTCGAAGGGATTTTTTGCTTGATGAAGCTAATGGTCTTTTACCAGATGACAAGCTTACATTGTTTTGTGAGGTGGGTGCATTTTTTATTTCAAGGAATTCTGATTATCTTTGGTGATGAAGTAAAAATATAAACTAGAATAATGTTAGGAGTAGTTACATGTTAAAGAATTACTACTAAATAATTGATATTAAGTAATTGATAAGGTTTCATCTATAAATGTTTTACCAGTTAAAGCTGATTAGACTAAGGAATCAATATAATAGTTCAGTGTGAAAAAATTCTATCATGCCTCTAACTATAAATTGTCTATAGTTATATTACAACATGCTAAATATTTTTTCCTTCTAGAAAGATTATGGATGCATATATGTATAAAAGTTTTTCAAATATCATATTCTGAAAAACTGATATAGATGGTCAGTATTTTCTGTCATATTCAGATTGATAATCCTAAGCATTATTAGTAGTTTGTTGATTTGAAACTAAACTTGAATGGTTGTAAAACTGCCTGGAAAAGATTGAGAAACCTTGTGTTTGTTTGAGCAGTTGACTTTTTTTAATCAAATCAATGTTAGGACTCTAAGCAGAAGGGCCTCAGATTTTTAGATATGCCCATGTCTTTTTACAAATTTATATGATGTATTTTTAATGCATACGATGTCCTGTTTTGAAAATTATCAACATTGCCCTTGTCAAAACTTTCTGCTTCAGGTTCGTTTAATTTGAGGGATAGATTCACTTCTATCATTATTATCATTATATAGTTTTATCTATACAAGTTTTTGAGATCTGGAGTAAATTCGAGGATATGTTGCCAACATAGGGACACGTTGGTTATGTAGTTCTATTAAAATTTTAAGATAGTTAAAAATTTTAATAGAGTCAGTTGAAAAGGTTATCAGGTAAATTCAACATTAAATATATTTTAACAGGTTATTATAGTTAAATGAGTAACTCAGAAACATAATAACTTCCTCCACTGCTACTAACTTGGCTTTAATCTATACAAAGAATACATACAGTTTTGGGCAAGATTGCAAACTAATTATATGTCATTATGCTATGTCAGAAGAACAATTGAAATATGGCCCTAGAGACTACATGGTGCAAAATAGTGCATCTTATTTTCACTTAGACAAGTTAAATGAACTGCATGATGAATTTGTTAGGAATACAATTATTTGGTTGATAGAACACATACCACAAGTGTCTTGAGCAGAGCTTATCATTGAATAACTTGGGGAAAAAATACTAAAGCATGTGTTACCAGTAGATGCTCTAACTTGTGTTATAAATAAATATAGTTTATGCTGTTTAAAAACTTGAGCATCTTTTATATAGACTCTTTCAGAATGTTAGAAGTAATCTTAAATTTCAGCATGTTAATTTTTTATGGAATCTTAGAATTTAAAGGACTTTAAGGAATATGTAATCTAATTAAGAAAACATAAAAAGAAAACTAGTATAGTTGAAGTGTTTTTGTAATGCTTTTAAAGACACTATTAATTAAAATATTATTTACAGATATTTTCCTAAGCATATTGTATTAGAACCTAGACAACTAATAAATTCAGAACAAAGGCTGATTTTAAGATCTGTTTTTGATATATTTTATTGAAGTATGCTTTGTCAGATTATACATGCAAGTGATCTAAAAGTAGAACCCACCATGACATGTGTTTTTAAGTTGCCATTGATCAGATTCATTTTTGTATACTGAAATGTATACCTTTTTACCAATGTAGACATTTACATCCTGGGCACCATATTTAGCATAGGCGGGCTAAAAGTACTTTGAACAAACATTCCTCATGCCCTCCACCGTATCTTCCACCCCTCTCATGGATGCCCTTCCTTCTACAGCATCTCCAGCACTGCTTGCAGAAGAGGAGGAAGCATTGCACTGCCCTACCTAAAGAACTGCCTCCTCCCCCTCCCCTGCAAGTGGTGCTGTAGACAGGTAAGGCAGTTTGGTGTTACCCTTTTTTGTGCAAGAAATAGCTTACTCTTGCAAATTCAGTACTGTGAATTAAGTAGCTAGTGGTAGTTCCAGACGTTTAAGTAGCTCTGCCCTTTCTTTACAAAATGACACAGAAAATAGAAATAGGAATAAATAGAAAAAATAGTAAATTGTTTAGCTGATTTGTCTTGAAATTCAACAAATTTTAAAAAATCTTGGCGTCTACGAAACCATGCTGTTCCTTGATATACAGGAAAAAGCCTAAGTATAGATAGAATATATGATGTTTTAAATTGTATTCATTCAGAACATACTTTTTCCCCTACCCTATACTTATGATAATAGTTGTAAGTTGAGCCTTATTTTCTAAAAAACTCTACATAGCAAAATGAAGAATTTACACCTTATTTCTATTATCCAAATTTCACAAAGGATAGTTATTGATGATAGTCAAAAAGTCTAAGGTTCACTATTCTAGAAGAAAACAAGAAATTACAATGAGCCTATGACGTAGGTAACAAAATTTATAGAACTGCTTTCCCAGCTTACACAATTAGTTTGGAGAATTGAAATTTTTAAAAATGGGGCTTAGTAGTTCTCTTCATTCCATTTTAGATGATGCCTGTATTTCTGAAGTAGTCACAGTTGATTAGAATCAGCACATGTTTATCTTTAGTCTAAATTATATTCTCAGAGTTGAACCAAAAGCCATTTTGGAAAAGAGTTGTCAAGTGATTTTGAGTTCTGCTTTTGTAGTACTTGTTAATTTTGAGTATTGTGTGTTTACCTTTTGATTTTGAAAGAACAGTTGAACCTCAGGAGAGAATCTCAGCCTTTTTTCTGAATTTTTCACTCTAGTTTCCTTTCAGTAAGAATGTTCAATATATGTATTTATTTTAAACATAATGTACATGCATTTGAATATCTACTGTGAAAAACTAAAATGTTACCAGTATCTTTATTAAAGGTATCAAGAAAATAATCATCAGAGTTCATTGTGTATTTTTAATATCTGCTCTATAGTCTCTTGGATACTCTTTGGAATATGAAATATTAATAATGTATTGTTAACATATGAGGTTACTATGATAATACTATGTAGATGTGTTTGTCAGTAATATAAATCCTTCTGAATATAATGAAATTATATATACAAAGTGCAAATAAAGCATTTTGTCTACCCTTGTCTGATAATAATGGCTTTATTTTTGATCCATTTGTTTTTTTCTATCACCTGATTTTTGTCATATTTTTTACATATTATTTTGAGTTAGGATAATAGACAGAAATAAGATAATAGAAAGAATTTCAGAAATTCTTTCCTGAAGTAAATATATGATCATATCTGTACTAACTTCACTGCCTACCTTATGAAGTAATTGAATTGCTGTAGTTCCTACTGTCCACAAATTTCAAGAGTGATGGTTGATATGAGCAGATAAATACTGTGTGATAGTGAAGATTTTACCATTTTGTAGTCATTAAAATTTTAGAAACAAATTTAATAACTGGATTACTATGAGATTCTTTATTGGTAGATAATATTATGTACATCATATCTTAACTCCTATTATATTTAGAAGAACATTTCAATACTTCATCGTAATAAATCCTTTGGAGCCATAATGGTGTTCAAGTAAACTACTAATTACATAAAAGTTTCAGTAGCACATAGGGTTCTAAAAGGTTGATAATACAAGATGGTGAAGCACAATGATTAATAAAATATCCTCAGAAAATAATTTTCTTTGAAAATGTTCATTCACATAAAAGACATATTTATACATTTGGAGAATTAGGGTCACTTTTTTTAAAAAAAGATTTATGTATTTATGCATACAGGAACTGGAGTATAGGCCAGAGATATGGGGGGGAGTAAGAGGATCAACCAGAGACAGAGTAGGGAGCAGAACAGGCAGGTGTACTGAAATACACTGCTAAGGGGAGCAGCAGGCGCGGCTAGAGAGGTCCACTGCACAAAGTTGGTTATCTTCCTGGTCAGGGATCGAACGCATACCTCAGTGGCTGGTGATAGCTTAATGGCACTGTGTCTTTAACCCCCGTGCCACCAGGGAGGCATGAATTTAGGATTTCTGAAGCTTAATAATCTCCAAACATTTTATATTGGACCACTATTGTACTTTGTATGTTAGCCTGTTAGTAGTTTCATACAGTTTGCCCATGTCTAATTTTCATTTCTTACATAAAACTATGTAAGAATTTATACATGGCCTTACTTACATTTATTTAGTAAAAATTTATGAAAAATATTTTTAAAGGGACCATTATCTATTGCTACATAGTGGATGACTTCAAAACTTAGAATCTTAAAATAATATATAACTAATCAGCAGTTTTCTTAAAAATGTTTTATTTACTTTAAAACATTTGTTTTTTTTTTTTTTAAAGATTTGTTTATTTATGCACACAAGAACTGGGGTACAGGCTAGAGTCGCGGGAGGTGAGAGGATTCACCACAGAAAGAGGGGGGAGCAGAACAGACAGATCGACCGAAACACACTGCTGAGGAGAGCAGCGGGTGAGGCAGGAGGTGTCTGCTGCGCCATGTGGGTCCCCTCCCTGGCCAGCAGCGGCAGGGATCGAACTTGTGCTGTTGTGGCTGCGGTATGCTTCATAGTGTGTTGCTTAACCCACTGCGCCACCAGGGAGGCCCCCACATTTGCTTTTTTTAGTTGAAGTAGTATTTTCTTCAATTTACTAAATACAGTGTAAAATTTCTAGTAATTATAGAGTATCTTTTTTAAAAAAAATGGTGTGCCAGACTTAGTCAACAATGTTTTAAAGATTTAGTCAGTATATAGCAATCTTTTTTATTTTTTTTAAAGATTTATTTATTTATGCATACCAGAGCTGGGGTGCAGGCCAGAGTCCAGGGAGGTGAGAGGATTCACCAGAGACAGAGTAGGGAGCAGAACAGGCAGACCGACTGAAACACACTGCCGAGGGCAGCCAAGGGCAAGGCAGGAGAGGTCTGCTACTCCATGTGGGTCCAATCGAACTCGTGCTGCAGTGGCTACGGTTTGCATCATAGTGCGTTGCTTAACCTGCTGTGCCACCAGAGAGTCCCCTAGTATATAGCAATCTTTAATGAGAGATTATCTAATCCATATTATATTGTAATCTAAATAAAAGCAGTGTTATAATCATACTAATTTTAATTATTTCATGTTAGTAATAGGTCTGCAAATTGAGCTGTTAAATTTGTATTATTCTTGCTCTTGCTTTTTATAAAAGATTTCCATGAACTTTAGTAATTATAATTGCTTTTGTGTGAGTTTTTATACTTTAAAATTTAAACAGATATTACTACATATTTAAATCAATTCTATTATATTTGCAACACATAGTAACAACACTTAAAACATTTCCCAAATTGCATATTGTAAACTAGTTTTATAACCTTTTTAGTATTGCAGAAAGTTATTACGGGAATGATACTGTGTTTATTGTGTATATTATAAACTTTAAAAGTTGATAGATCTAAAGTACAAGAAAATAAAAGCCAGAAAAATTTCTTCCTCTGTCTCACAGAAAATGTCTTCTAATTGTTTTAATTTGACAATATGCTATGACTTCTATCCTGTTTGAAAATTATTTTTATAATTACTTTAAAAAAATCATCCCAACCAATGGGAAAAGTTTAATTTAAATACATGTTATTGAAAGTGATCTAATTTTTGTCTATATTATATCTCTCCTTTAAATTATATCCTTAAAATAAATTCCCAAGTATTAGCATTTCTCATCAGGAGTACATTGAATTATCCAAATGATTTTAATCAAAGATTTAACTATAGATTTAGTAACTAATTATTGCTATCTCCTTTCTTATTAGGTGAGTGTGGTCCAAGATTCAGTAAATATATCAGGGCATACTAATACAAATACTTTGAAGGTGCCTGATTGTCGACTTGCAGAAGATTTAGGTAATCTCTGGGAAAATACAAGATTTACAGATTGCAGCTTTTTTGTGAGAGGACAAGAATTTAAAGCTCATAAATCTGTTCTTGCAGGTATTTTCTTCTTTTGGGTAATATAGTACATTTCTTTCAAAAGTTTTTGTGCATTAAATAATGATACCTAATCTTCTTACAGCTCGATCCCCAGTTTTTAATGCAATGTTTGAACATGAAATGGAGGAAAGCAAAAAGGTAAACATGATGTAAAGGATCATACTTAGCTTATACAAATGTAGAATAATAAAATGTGTTTTAAAAATAACAATAAATATTCTCATTCTTTAGTGTATGATTTTAGGAAGAAATAATGTGTTATTTGGTAGAACAATAGATATATCCTAATATAGTTGACCATTCCAAATAACAGCTATTTGAACACCCAGCAGCTACCCATGAGTAAATAAATGTTATCCCAAAGTATAGCCATTCAAAATAACTGTCCTATTCCATGGTTATTTGAGAGATCTCTAATTAAGGTATAACTTCCATCTTTTTAGATTTCATGGTGTGTTGAAATTTATTTTCTAGAGCAAAAATAGTGCTGTTTTTTTTTTTTAAAGAGTTATTTATGTATACAAGATCTAGGGTACAGGCCAGAGGTGGGGGCCATGAGAGGATCCACCAGAGACAGAGTGGGGAACAGAACAGGCAGACAGACTGAAACACACTGCTGAGGGGAGCAGCAAGCTAGACAGGAGAGGTCTGCCTTGACATGTGGGTCATCTCCATGGCCAAGGAGCTAACTCATGCTGCATGGCTGTGAATAGCTTTATAATGCTGCGATTTAACCCCTTGCACCACCAGGGAGGCTTCAGTGCTGCTTTTCTTTATACCACTAAAAGTTAGAAGGTGTATATTAGATTTAACAAAAAGGACATAACTGACAGCAGTATTATACATTAACTGTAGTCATTATCTTGCCTGTTTGATTTTTCTCATGTCTCCTTTTCACCTATTATCTTGAAACGTAGTCAGATTAAAAGATCAGAGGTTGATTCTTTGCAAGTTGCATTACATGTGAACTTTAGTATTCCAGTAGACAAGCTGTGCCTCGGCTTTATTCCCTCTGCAGAGCTAGAAGCTACAATGAAATAGCTTTTTCCCTTTGATTGTTGGTATTGGCAAGTACAGTGATTACTTGCAAGTAAAAAGACATCAATAATGTCAAATATGGTTGGTAGCAAAGGATCAGTAAAAATTGGCAGATTTAATGTTAGATATTTAGTTAAATGACTTTAGGATAGAAGCCAAAGTTATAGGAGTAAAGAAGCATCTATTCCGCTGGACTTGACTATGTCTCAGCCAAACAGTTGTGGTGACAATAGATAGTACTATGTGCCATTTTTTTTCAAAAAGGGTAGTTCTGAAGTAGTGGATTCTGACATTTTATCAAACGTTACACCGTACTTTTCTTAAAATTGGGAATAGGACTGTTGGCTTACAGGGTCTTAGGCATTATATTATCACCTACGAATTCAACAAAGAAAAAGTAGACACCTTTTTCAAATATAAAAGTCATAAACTGACCAGTACATTTTCTATGGTCTACTGTGTTACTATGTTTTTGTTTGACTTTTTCAAATTGGAAATTAGGGTTTATATTCCAAAATGGTGATGCTTCACTGTGTGTGTTCCTCTTAGACCTACATGTTTCACTTCATCTGCTTAACTTAGTGAAGGCTTATCTTAATATTAAAAGAGTTTAATATATATTTGATTTGTATAGCATTGCATGCAGAATTGGCGCTCTCAGATTTTTATCAAAGATTTGATTTGGATCATTTGTGTGTGTATGTTTATATATAACTTTAAATATAATTTTATTTTATTCCTCCAAATATCAGAATCGAGTGGAAATAAATGATGTAGACCCTGAGGTTTTTAAAGAAATGATGAGATTCATTTATACAGGGAAAGCACCAAACCTTGACAAAATGGCTGACAACTTGTTGGCAGCTGCAGACAAAGTAAGTAATTATGTCTTAAAGGGCTATAAAATGTCCTCAAGCTTGATGAAACTAGAAAGCTATCATCAAATGAAAATCTCAACTTATTTGAAATATTGAATTTTTAAAAATCAAGACACAAACATACCTTGAAGCTATTAGCGTATATGGAAGAAAGCGAAATTTTTATGGGAGAGTAAACTATAAACTCTATTTTTTAATGTATATTTAAGAGAACACATATAAATAAAGATATTTTTGTTCAAAATTTCTTGGTTTTAGATAGAATATGTGGCCCTTTTGTTAAAAAGGAAAAAAAAACTGTTTTGTCTAATTCTGTGTTCATAAATTTACTTCTTAATATGACAGCATATAGAAAGAAAACAATGTTAGTTTTATAATATGCTGTTATGGTGATTGTTTTGAAGACAGGGAAAAAGTACAAAAATAGCAGAAAATCTCAAAACCAGTGGTTCTTAATCCTGAAAGCACATTGCATACTTTCTCCAAAAGTATTGACAACTCCATTCCTATATATGTTTGTCTCTCTGTGTGTATATGCATTTTTAAACTGTATATACTGATGGTATGAGTGTATGTGTTTGTGTGTATTAATATTGTACTTGTTTTGCATGTTACCTCTGGGGGGAACTGATCCAAGTGTATACAGAATCTATTATTTCTTTACAAAGGCACATAAATCTATAACTGTCCTAATAAAAATTTAAGTTAAAAGCCTTTTACAGTTGCATCAGAAATATCAAATATAGAGATAAGTATATAACTTAGAGATCTTCAAGACCTGTGTACTGCTCAGAGAAAATCAGGTAGATTTGAAAGGAGAAATCAATTTTGTGTGTGGACTAGATGTTTCAGTATAGTTAAAATTATAATTCTCTGGGCCTCCCTGGTGGCACAAGGGGATGAGTGCTGCACTATGGGGTTTCCATTGCCACTGCAGCATGAGTTCAATCCCTGGCCAGGGAAGGGACACTCCTGACTCAGCAAACCTCTCCTGCCTCGCTCACTGCTTCCCTCAGCACAGTGTATTTCATTCAGGCCACCTGTCTGTTCTGCTCCCCACTCTGTCTCTGGTAAATCCTCTCACCCCCCCGCACCTTTGGCCTGTACCCCAGGTCTTGTATGCATAAATAGTCTTTTTTAAAAAATAAAACAAAATTACAGTTCTCAAAAACAAGTTCTATCAAAATCTCAGCCAGCCTTTTTTTTTCCCTTCACTTGTTGATAAGCTGATAAAACTGAATGCAAGTGGTACAAGACCTTGCATTGTCACAGAACTTTAAAAAAGGACAAAATGAAGGACTATCATTTCCTGATATCAATGCCTATTAAAATCTTCTACACTTAAGACAGTATTGTATCAGTGACAAGTTAGATAACTTACTGGAACAGAATATATAAATAGACTTTCACTTATGGATAGTTAGTTACACCTATGCCCTTCAAAGTAAACTTTGAACTCCTTTGAAAAACAGAGTTTTCTGTGTGACTTCATGCTATATACAGAAAAAATTATGCAAAAATGAATAAGAAACCTAGCAATGTACTTTTGACAGAAAATGTAAGAGAAAATCTTAGCATTTTTGTTAGGTTAAAAACTTCTTAGCTGTAACACCAAAAGCATAATGTGTAAAAGAAAAAGAAATGACTTGACTTTAATAAAATTCAAAACAACTTTTTTATTTTTCAAAAAGACACAGGAGAATAAAAACACTGGGAGAAAATAATTGTAAAATTTATATATGATGAGCAGCTTTCATGCAGAATATTTCTATTTTTTTTTAAAGATTTATTTATTTATGCATACAAGAATTGGGCCAGAGGTACAGTGGGCTAAAAGGATTCACCAGAGTCAGAGTAGGGAACAGAACAGGCAGATTGACTGAAGTACGTTGCTGACAGGAGCATTGGGCGAGGCAGGAGAGGTCTACTGGCCAGGAATCCAACTCATGCTCAGTGAGTGCGGATGCTTCATAACGTGGTGCTTAACCCTTTATCCCCCCAGGGAGGTCCCCAGAATATTTCTGATAAAGAACTTAGATTGTATTCAGACTATACAAAGAACACTTAATACTCAGTTATAACTAAGAAAACTTGCTACATCTCAAAATAGAGTTAGCTATTTGAATAGATACTTCCTGAAATAATGTCAACTGAGCATATCAGAAGAGGTTCAACCTCATTTGTCATTAGGGAAATTAAAACCTTCATGAGATACTTATATACAGTATTATAATAGCTAATATTACAAAGATCATGCCTAAGTATGACCAGTGATGTGGAAGAATTAGGTCCCCCATACATGACTGACAGAATTGTAAAGTGGTGCAAGCACTTTGAAAGACTGGCAACTTCATAAAAAGTTTTACTCTTGGTGTATGATTCAGTTTTTACCCAAGAGAAAAATCGTGTAACCCTATATAATGACTCATATATATATATATAATTTTTATAGCAGCATTAGTTGTCATAAAGACTGTAAACACCCATCTATTCAACAATATATGGATAGAAAAGTTATGACCATAAACAATAGAACTCATACTGCTAATACCTGAACTCACAAAGTATACTACTCCACAAAAAAAAAAAATTGAACTGTTGATAGACAGGCAACCATATGAATGAAACTCAATTATATTGTGTGGAAAAGTAAGACAAGAATGAGTGTAAATTATAAATGTCATTTATAGATGACTCCAGAAAATGCACTTTAACAGTAAAAAGCATACCAATGATGTTGCCTGGGCTGGGGCAAGAGCAAATGTTTACCAAGGGGTAGGAGGAAGCTTGGATATGTTGAATTTTACTTTCTTGATTTGATGGTGCTTATATGGCTATGTTGAATTTCACTTTCTTGATTTAATGGTGCTTATATGGCTGTATGAACTTATAAAAGAATGAACTTTATGTGAAGTTTGTTGTATGTCAGTTATACCTCAGTAATATCATACCTAATAACTTAAGAATTTTTAGTGGTTATAACTGTGATTTGTTTAGCTTTCTAATTCATTCTTTAAGATTGAGTATTGGCAACGTGTTCTATACTTAACACTTAACAAATATTATAGCTTTTTTAAAGAATAAAATTCTACTTCTTAAATATACTACATTTTGCCCTTAAACAATTTGAAGTTTCTTAAGTAGCTTTTCTCTTCGGTGCATGCATTCACATTTTCCTCATAATAGGTTAACATTTTAAAAAACTTTTAAATTTTCCTCAGTTTAAATTATAATGTACTTTAATTCATTTTCTAAGTTACAAATATCATGTCTTGAATCTGGATAGTTTGAGTAAATATTTAATGATATATTTTCCTTTTGGATAGTATGCACTGGAGCGACTGAAGGTCATGTGTGAAGAAGCTTTGTGTAGTAACCTCTCAGTAGAAAATGTTGCTGATACCCTTGTCCTTGCAGATTTGCACAGTGCAGAACAGTTGAAAGCACAAGCCATAGACTTTATTAATAGGTAAGCAATGCTTGTATTTCAGTGGGCATAGCATCTTTAACATTTTTCACTGGACTTTTTTAAGTGTGCTTAAATCTTCAATGCAGGTGCAGTGTACTTGGACAGCTTGGGTGTAAAGATGGGAAAAACTGGAACAGCAAGTAAGATGACATTAGTTTTTGACTTAAAAGTTTATCTACATATATGAAATTAAATGCTATATGGTCTTTTGTTCATCTAAATAAATATGAATCCATATGAAATAAACTGCCAAGTTATTTTAAAAAATAACATTTCACTACTTTGTGGATTCATGAGGCTCTGCTCCCTTTGTAGATGACCTTCTAATGTGAATTGAGATAGCTGCTATAATTTCTTAACAATGCTCACATAATGCATAGCAGGTATTTCAGTGATTGCTATAGATTCTTTCCTCTCCCCCTTCAGGAAATATTCCTTAAAATGTGGGAAGTAATTCATTTTATTCTATGAGGAATGTACCCTCCAGTTTTGTCTAGAAAATTCCTTACATTGAATACTACCCTCCTGACTCTTAAGTTAGCCAGCTACCTAGCATTATATGCTACATTAGATAGCTGCCTAATAGTCCAAATAAAGGAAAAAAAGCAGTTTGATTTTTCCATGGTTAAACTAGGGGTTATAGGGACCATATATTCTTCATATGAACTATATTACCAATTATTCCCTTCTTTTTCTTCTCAGTTTTAAAGTCGCTTTTCTACTCTTTGTGTTTAGTGATTATTTGAAGTCAAAAAGAAAAAGAGTCAATAGGCTGAAAAATAATGCATTTGCTTTTGATTAGTTTTTATATGTAACCCTTAAATTACATTTTAACAAATTATCAAAAGTTGATATAAAAAGTGAAAAAAAAGTGTTAGAGACAATAAATGGATGTTTTTTAATGACTTATTTCCACTGCTTACATTTGTTTTGATATATGTGACATTGGCTAATTGAATTACTGTTAATTTATGAATTTTGCTCTCAGAAAGTAAAGTTTAACTGTCTTTAAGGTATTCGTTGTTCTATAAATTGGTCACTATGTGATATGTTGTGGTTTGTTATTCTAGCAAAAAAATATTTTTAATTAAAAATATGTTGTATTAACAACAAATGACATATTTATGATCCCTTTGAATCTAGTCCCTTTCAACCTCTAGTTTTATTCCTTTAAGGAAATGTTTTACGTTGTATAACTTTTTCAGCAACTATCCTGGAGATAATTGTTGAATTAAATAACTGAAAATGTCAGGTATCTTTATGATTCTAAACAACTAGTTGAAATTATACATGGTGACACACTGATGACTTTATGTGAGACAAGTGAAAAAAGTTGTTATTAGCTCTGTTTAATTCAGTATTTACTTACCATCTATGTGTCTCAAACATCACGCTAGGGTGCAGTATGTAAAAACAATTATGAGGAGGAAAGATCCTTGTTGACAAATTTATCTAATGAAAGAAACAAATATGGTAAGGTCCTAGGAAGGTATATGCAGGGTGCTTGACTAACGCTGGGGATTTAGGGTAGCTTCCTAGTGACAGTTACACTGAGTCTTATAACTGAATAGGATTTAGGAGAACTGAAAAGGAAATAGCCAGCACAGCAAACAGAAAGGAGAACTTTTATGAAACTAGAAGTATGAAGCAGTGGTTGATCATTCATTTGACAGATACTTATATTTATTGTCCAGGGATAAATAAAAGTGCTCAATACAAAGAACATATTGTTGAACATGACCCAGTGTTTTTCCTGCCTTCATGGAATTCATAGTTTAAAGGCAAATAGCAACTAAACAAGAATTAAAATAGTGTGATGCTAGGTAGTATTTTGCATACCTAGTCAAGCATATAGCAAAGGGATTTAATCTTACCTAGGAGTCAGAGAAAACCTTTTCAAGAAATTGTTATGTAAATATAGACCTCAAATTTTCTGTAGGTATTTAATATTGGGAAAGTGTTTCCCAGAAAAAGGGAGTCAGGTATAAAGATTGGGTGTTATGAAATAACAAATAGTATAGAGTAAGACAGAGAGGTTATAAGAAGTTGGAGAAAGCAGGAAGAGATCAATCCTGGAAGGCCATATAGATGACATTAGGACTTGCAGATTGTATTTGTAGAGTAATAAACATGATTAAGTTTGTGTTTCAAGCACTCTTTCAGCATGCAGGATAGAGTGGAATATAGGGAGGTTGAGGCAGTTGTCATGGTTGAAGAGCAACTTAATGACTAAATTAAGAGTAATTAGTAGCAGTGGGACTAGAGAAAAAGGAAAGAATATCATTTTGAAGAAACAGTCTAATATTTGGATATTGGATGATGGTTGGTATAATTGAGAGAAGATGGGAAATAAGGAAAGGTAACTACATTTGTTGTTTGAAAATCGGGTATCCTTTTTTTTTTTTTTTAAGATTTATTTATTTATAGATACAAGAGCTGGGGTACAGGCCAGAGTCCAGGGAGGTGAGAGGATTCATCAGGGACAGCGGGGAGCAAAACAGGCAGACTGACTGAAACACACCGCTGAGGGCAGCAGTGGGAGAGGCAGGAGAGATCTGGCCTGTACCATGTGGGTCTCGCCCACAGGCCAGTGGCAGGGATCAACTTCATGGTGCAGTGGCTGTGGTTTGCCTCATAGTGCGTTGCTTAACCCACTGCACCACCAGGGAGGCCCCGGGTATTTATTCTTAATGCTCAGTGAGAGTAAGCAGTTCAGCATCAGTGTATAAAATACTAAACCATAGAAATGAGAACTGGAAAGCTAAAAAGTGGAAGTAGGAGACCTTGTTTCTCTTTATAAAGTAAGTAAGATGGGAGACTAGATACAAATATTATGCAGGCCTTTAATTAGGGATTTGAGATATCTTTGGCAATTAAAATAGGGCTCTGATGATGGAAAAGAATGGAGATGATGATAACTCCCAGGTGTTTTCATTTGAATCACTGGATGGTGGTAGTACCATAAGCTAATTAGAAGTAATGAAGGAATAATTTGGAGTTAAGTTGAAGTTTTGAATTTATGGGTCCTGAGGCACATCCATGTAAAGAGAGCAAGTAGTTGGGAATCAACCTGTGGGTAGGCCGAGGCTTAGCAAGTAATTATCATCACTAAACATAATGTTTTAAATTGGGAAGAGAGGATGAGATGATAATGTTAAGGGAGGGAAAAGAACTCTAGGGGAAACCTTCATATAAGGTGTTGGGAAAAGAGCTCTTGAAAGAAATGGTAACAGTGGGAGTAGAACAATAGAAGTAAGTGTCATGCTTCAAGTTTGTTTTCAGTTGCAACAGAAAATACCAGTAAAGTGAAGATGATATTTTAATGAATTCAAATGGTTTGAATACATAGAGCAACAGACAAGAAATTGCCAATGCATTTTAGAAACTACTGCTTAATAAATGTCTCTTTATTTAATTTTATTTTTCAGTCAAGCAGCAGACATAATGGAAACATCAGGATGGAAATCCATGATTCAGTCTCACCCTCATTTAGTAGCAGAAGCCTTCCGAGCACTAGCATCTGCACAGTGTCCACAGTTTGGCATTCCACGCAAACGACTAAAACAGTCCTGAAATCTTCCATGAACTGTAGAAAATTGGAATTGACTTTTACTCCTCCAGGTCCAGAAGGATTCTAATACACAAACCATAAGCAAGAGTTATTTCTGTTGTGTTGTTCACAGAACAGAAGTGAAAAAGCATATTGCTTGCTTTTCAGGTGGATAATGTATGGTTTATTCTTCAGCTTTAAATTTGACTGATTATACTCTAATTCACTTCAAGGCCTTAAATTATCTTCAGTGACTTCTCTTGTTCATATGATACTTTAATTTTTTTTATTGTGCCTTGTCATTTTGACCAAGGCTATGCAAGATTGCACTAGCTCCATAATGCAGTAATATTGATAACTGAAGATACTAAGTTTCAAAAGGATCTTCCATTAGTTTGAGAAAAACAAAATGCATTTTATAGGATTTGTCCTGTTATCTCAATGTTTGAAACTGGGTTCTCCTAAAAAGCACTTGTATTGGAGATTACTGATAATATCTCCAATCTAAGTTTTATGAACACAGGCGAACCTGCTTACCTTCAAGGTAAGTTGTGGCAATACACCGCTTCATTTCTAATTTATTTTTCATTTCAGGGGGAAAATATGCAATGAGTTGGCCCAGATTTTTAGTAATATTTGTGATGCTTATATATATTTCTTTGTGGGTTTATTCAAGTTTACAATGATTGAAAACTGATTGCAGTTAAGATTTTAATAAGAAGGCATGTTTTAGGCTGAATTGATTTTTTTTTTTTTTAAATTTATGGTGATCTACCTAGAGGAAGAGTTCTATACATTTAAAAGTAAGGATGACCAAATGCAAATTAAATGAGCGGGCCAATTAAGAAAAATATATGCACTTTTAATGTGTAACTTTTGTATGATGAATGGTACATACTTTTTTGCTTTTGAAAGAATTAATAAGGTATGATTAATTGTGTCTTAGCTTTTGAAAGAAAAGACAGATGGAGGCAACCAGAATGTTTTTGTTAATAGATAAGAAAGATACTTTTGATTATAGTTAAATTGGTTTGAATTTTGGATGTTCATAATTGAATTCAATCCTGTTTTATCCCAGTTTTGAAAAGGCACCTGAAAAATAAACAAATCCTAGATAGTCTACTATCCTAAAAGCAATGAACAGAAAGTAAAGGAGAGAACCATTAGAAATATGTGAAGCCACGCTCTGACCTTTTTAACCCCCTTCTAGTTTTCTCCTTTCTCTTTTCAGTTGAGTAACTAACATTGTGGGTGACATTGAAATTTTGCATAATGTGAACAGGATAAACTATTTAAAAACTCCTTTCCATGGGCCAGTTCTTTCTTACCAAATTTTACCTTTAAACACCTACATGTTAAGTGTTGATAGCTCTGTCACAATAGATGCCTGTCTGGTGTATTGTCCCCAAGAAGCAGTAGTTATAAATGTAAAGTCACTGTAGCTGATTTCCTGTAACACTGACAGTGTATTTCTTAAGCAAGATTTATATTTGCTCACAAGGGGAAAAGTGTGTCACTGGGGGGGAAAAAATGCATATACCTATATATTTGCATATAAAACTTTTATTCTCCAGAATAAAATTTGTATAATTTGTTCAGTTTTTGAATTTTAGGACAAAAGGAAAAAATTGAAACTCAAGGTTTTAAAATGGATTTTATTTTTGTTATCTCTTGTTAGATATTCACTTAGCAATCTTAATATATCAAGAGTGATTTATACCTACATTAAACAAACACTGTCACACAAACATTTGTTATCCATAAAAAACTGGAGTTTGAAAGATCATATTTTTAGATATCTTCATTTCTTTCTGGGTAGTTTTAGTTTTTATTACTTGATTGAAATTTTAAATTGGAAGAAGACTCCCTTGGCTTAAAAGAAAAATTCTTATCTTAGTGGACTTATTTGTGTCTAAGTATTTTAGGGAACAGAAATTCACTCCTTCACCATTAGATTGAGCCTGTTAAATTTGGCAGTGTTCAATTTTTAAAACCCATGAAGACATACATACATAAACACTTTACGATTTCAGTTTAAGATGTTGCCAGATTCTTACAAGAAAACAAAACACTTTCCTTCTACTATAGCGTTTTGTTGTCATATATATCAAGAAAATACTGGTATGTACATTTATATCAAATACTCATTGCCACATTGTGGATTCACTGCTTGAATATACATTTCTAACCATAGTTGACTTTAGTAATAACACCATATAATGAACATTTCGCCTTCTCTTATTTACTCACGTTAGTGTTTATTGCAATTCTTAAGGGTTTTATTATAAACATTTTTTTTAAAAGTTTGGTAGCACATTTGTACCAAAAATGTCAAACACTGTGCTGTAAGGATATCCACATTTGTAGAAATGTCCACTTTTCAGATAATATAATGCCTACCATTATACTAACAGATCACATGATAGTGATTTTTTTATTTATTGTGTATATTTTTGGTGGTGTGGATTCTTAAGGCAGTGATAAAAGACTTAATGTTTGCTGACATGAATATTCTGATAGCCCTTTCTCCCCCTTCTTATTTAAACTACATAAATTGTTTTCACTAGGCACAGATGGTTTGAGAGCGGGCATACCTTTTGAACTGACAGCCTGTTTCTGTTTTCTTTTTGTCATCTAAGCAGTTTTATTTTATTTTGTTTTTTTAGGAAAGTAGTGACTGACTTTAAATGTCACATAAGTAACCATTGGAGAACTGTTCTTTAGATTGAGATACAGAAACACTATTTGTGCCTTTATTTTTAATTTTAATATGTGTCGGTATTTAGAGCACAAATATGAAGGTGCCATAATATGGCTCAACGACATTGTTACCTCCTTGAATACTCATGTGTCATTGTCTTGAAATAGTAATTGGAGAAACTTGCATGTGTTACATGATGATTTGGGGGGGGTATGAGTGTGTGTGTGTGCGTGGGTGGGTGGGTGGGTGTTTGTGTGGTGTGTATACATACTTGTATTCACTTGCCCTTGAGTATGGTATATTCAAAAGAGTGAACTTCTGAAAATAGGACTTAAGTTAAATGTTAAGTTTGGGTTAGTTATTTCATTTAAATGTGCTTTATTTGGGGTATCTCTGATTGGCAGAGAAAATTATAATTCTCACAAATGTGACCGATTTACTGCATGATGAAATGTGAAAACAGTGCCTTTTTAGGACATAAGTTTTAAAATTAAGTTACAGTCTTAACAAAGAACTCTTTAAAAGTTGTCATGAGCATTATTGGCTTATTGTTAAACTAGACTTAAGTTAGATTAAATCAACAAAAGTAATTACTAATTTACATACCCATTTACTTTGTGCATAAATTTAAAATCTAAACAGAATTCTTTATTGTGAATCATAGTTGTTACTAAAATAGAACACTCGGGACTCCAGTTTTGTTAAAATCCAGTGTAATCAGCTTATCTCAATGCCAAGTATCCTTAAAGGTTGCATTATTCTGAGTTGGACATTCATGTTTTTTGGGGGATAAAATGGAAATTATTTAAATGTATTCTTGCAAAATAAGGTGGGTGGGTTTTAGTGTTTTCAGATTATAAAGACAGCACTTTCAGCACACAGAGTATTTTGCAAAAACCTCTTTTATACAGATTATGAGCTCTACTTTATTTAAGTGTTCATGGAATGATGTAAATTTTAGGTCCAGTTTAACAAATATTGAGTGCCTACCATATACAAGACTTCCTTTTCACTAGGAATGAAATCACCACACTGTGTCTTCTGTTTGCTGTATGTGGACTTTATGTTTAAGAAGGAATTCTTATATTTAAATCTTATTCTGTTGTTAGAGTTTATCATTGTATACTCTAAGCCAGTTAATTTTGCTTTCTTTTTTAATAATAAAGATATAACTTAAGTGAGTCCCATTTTTGAAAATAAAATTATTTAAAAATTAGTTCTGGGGGAATTTGATTTTCATGATTCAAATATATGAAGACTTATGTTGGACTTTACAGCCTCACTTTTAATCAGCTGATGTTAATGCTGAGATACATAATTTTGGTATCTTGTGCTGGAAATATTTTTTGCATTTCAGAACATTTAGTTCAATAAAGTTGTTACTACTTGTTCAGATTTGATTGTTTTTTGTTTATTTGAAATATAAGAACTAAAAGAGCCATGTGTTTGAAATGGTAACTTGGGGTGGGGGAGTTTAAATTTGTCTCTTTAGAGTATTTTTGGCTAGGCTTAATTTATATTAGTATAGAATTTACATGTTTTTTAATTTACAAAAAAAATTTTTTTTAAGATTTATTTATTTATAGATACAAGAGCTGGGGTACATACAGACCAGAGTCCAGGACGGTGAGAGGATTCACCAGAGACAGCGGGGAGCAGAACGGGCAGACTGACCGAAACACACTGCTGAGGGGAGCAGCAGGTGAGGCAGGAGAGGTCTGCTGTGCCATGTGGGTCCCCTCCCTGGCCGGGGGCAGGGATCAAACTATGCTGCAGTGGCTGTGGTTTGCTTCATAGTGCATTGCTTAACCCACTGCTCCACCAGGGAGGCCCCTACAAAAAAAATTTTTTTAAGTTTTTTTTTTGTTTATGCATGCAAGAGCAGGGGTACAGGCCAGAGTAACCGGAGGTGAGAGGATTCACCAGAGACAGTGGGGAGCAGAACAGGCAGATGGATTGAAATATACTGGCGAGGGGAGCAGCAGGCGAGGCAGGAGAGATATGCTGCACCATGTGGGTCACCTCCCTGACCAGGGGATTGAACTATTGAACTTGTGCTGCTGTGCCGCGGATGCTTCACAGTGTGGCGCTTAACCTGCTACGCCACCAAGGAGGCCCTCTGATTGCTTTTAAAATGTATTTTTTATCATCGGTTTTCAGCAATTTGACTGTAAAATGTATAGTGATGTCAAGAACCAAGCAGTACTATTGATACTGTAATTTTAGGTTTTTAGATTTAGTCTTCCAGCCAGGAATGGATCCCAGGATGCAGTGGCACTGTTGAGTCCCAGTCACAAGACCACCATGGGTTGGTGTCTCACGAAGCTGCAGCAAGCTCTTCACTGATGCTCAGGCAAGCAAGTAGAAAAGAGGAAGATTAGTTTAGAGAAAGAAAAGGTTTATTAAGGTGGAAAGGAAAAGAAATAAAGCAGGACTCCCAGGCCTGTGGATCCAGGCCAGGGAGAGGTAAGGAAGCCAAAGTGGAGTCATGCCTCAGGAATCTATACCTTCTTCCCCTAATTATTCTTTAAAAAAAAAAAAAAGAAAGAAAGAAGTCCCACATAGCTTGCAACACCAGGGAAGCCCTCCCTAATTATTCTAAAGCCTCATTGGTTTCTTTGTGATTGGTTAGTTCTTGGTGGTCTCATTTATTTTGACTTAATGTTACTGTCCCAAAATTAAGTCTCTGTGTCCCAACACTTAACTAGAGTCCTTTATCTTTATTGTCTTTGTTCCAGAATGTCCTGTTGCCCAGTTCTTGGTGTTTGAGCAGTCCCTTGTGAAGTTTGTTACCCTTATCTCTGGTGCCTTCTGTTTTCCTTGGAGGCTATTCCAATTCTATTCTGACCCTAAAACTTCTGCTTGTCCTATGACTCGCTATCATAGATTTGGCCAAATACCATCTTCTATCTCATCTGCACTGCACCACAAACTAAGCAGAGAAGCACCAGTTCCTCATGCTCTCCCTGTTGACTTTATTCCATGTTTCTCTTGATGGATCACCACTCTCATTCAGATAAAATCTTTGAAGACAATTTTACTTTGAAGTAAGGGTTTTTCATCAAAATAAAAATGTATCATGTAAACTGATTCAATATGTTCAAAGTCTGTCACTTCAATTCTTGCCAAATAATGTAGCACCTCATAATGCTCCTCTCCATATAGTGGAGACACTTGTGAATGGTTGACAATGTTACCACAAATTTTGGGAAATGGGAGACCAATTCCAACCTCTTGAAAAATGGTTGGTAGAGGTTCTTATATTTCTGTTCTACTTTCAAAGTCACACTGGCTTGTTAATAAAGTCAGTTTATTTAATTTTGCATTTCATGGATAGGTTCAGTTGCTCTTGATGCACTTTTTCTTCCATCTGCACATTCTTCCTTCTGCACAAAGTTCAAAGTCTCCTCCTGTAACAGGGTGGTCCCCAGGAAAGGGGGAAGTTTCAGAATCTCAGTTCTGCCCTAAGTGGGTGGAGCTGAGCAGGGAAAGAAGATTCTTCAGAGAGGACAAGGAAGGGAGGAAGAAGGAAGCAGGATGGAGAGCAGCAAGGAGACCTGGAGGAGGCACGTGGAGCAGAGCACATGTGAAGAAACTGCACTTGCTTTTTGGTCTTAAACTGGTTAGAACAGATGTGGGTGAGAGACCCGTGGGGAGGTTAACAATGGCAGCTTTCATCTTGATTTTGATTTTGTTCTTTTCCTCCTAGATTTGTCTCTTTCTGACCCTTTTCTATGGGTCTCTACTGAAAGGTCCTTTGGACGGTGGCAGGCTTTTGGGCCTTGCTTTGGACCAATCCTATTTGGCTGGACATTTACCCTCAAAGAGATGGGTAACTTTGGATGTTTAACTTAGTAACTATGTTCTTTGTCCTTTCAGTATTGCACCTTAATTGTATTAAAGTTCCTTTCCATTAAAGCTTTTATATGTTTGTCTTAATGCGGCAGATGGCAGAACCCATTCAGAGAGGGCAGGCTTGGGGGTTCTGGTGTGCTCCTCTCCCTGCCCTGTAACACTCCCACCTCTAAATAGCAGGAAATCTTGGGGGTTTTTTGCTAGATACTGGAGTGGAGACTAGTTTAGGGAGGAAAGTCTAGGGACAAAGGAAAAATTCATGTGTGGAAAGTCTGAGAACTCTCTTTTCCATCTTTGTCTTTTTTTTTTTTTTTTAGTTTGTGTATTATCTGTCAACATATTTTCAAATTCACAGATCCATTCCTAAATGGAATACAGTTTACTATTAATCTTACCTACTGATGTAATTTTCACTTTCAAAATTTCCAGTTGAGTCTTTCATTACAATATCCTAAAGCACATTCTGTTTATGTATATTTTCATTTCCTTCAGCAATTTTACTATAATCAGACTATACAGTGAGTATTTTATTGAGTATTAATTTTCTTGACAATAGGTCATATATTTGATCTTCTCATTTCCTCTTACAATGTTTCATTTTATGCCACACAGAAACAAACAAAAACAATAGAAACTAAAGTAAATAATATTTGTCTCTCCAAAAGTGCATATTTCTAAGTTATGCCACTAAGAGAAGCTAAGTCAATATGACCTATAGTTATTTTGGATTTTCCTTTCTGAATACTGATAATATTGTAACTACTTCTTGTGTTTAATAGCCAAGCTGCCTCCTGAGAAGTTTTATTTGTTCCTCAGTCTTCTTTCAGACTTTTAACTCTTTGGCAAATCTCTTTCAACCTTAGACCATCTTGGAAGCGTTCTTTGCAGCTCCATACTTTGCAACCTGAGAGTTTGGAATGTATCTGATGGGGAGGCAGAAGTACTCTCTCAGTTCTTTTTTCTTTTTTTTTTTTAAGATGTATTTATGCATACAAGAGTTGGGATGTAGTACAGAAGTGTGGTGGTGAGGGTGAGAGGATTCACCAGAAGCAGAGTGGGCAGAAGAACATGCAGATATACTAAAAATACACTGCTGAGGGTGATAGAGGACAAAAGAATAGAAAAACTGTAAAGGAGGCACCTTAAGACCACAGACCTGGAGGTGGGAGTAGAAGGGATTAACAGCCATTAACCCAACTATATAAATAAAGATCCTTAGGCACCAAAGACTGTGATAGGGAGGGTCAGACCAAAAGTAAAGATAAGAGATTGAGCTCTGTCTCTGGAATCTCAGGAAACTATTGTAGAATCTCCAGTCCCTTTCAAATTCTACATAGTTGGTTAAAAGTCAACAAGCAAACCACTCCATGAAGGAGTGAACCCCTCCCAAAGAGAAGACTATCTCAGTGCAATCTCTGCACTGGCTTGGGGCAACATTCCCTCTGCCCACCTGTGACTATGCAGGTGCTTCTCTCCACCAACTCTTTCCTCTGTAGGGCAGCAGCCTTCTTGCCTGCCCGTGACCATGCTGGGGCTTCTCTTCACTGACCTCCCTCAGTGAAGGCAGCTCTCCTCAAGGCCACCTGCCTGCAGCCATGCAGCCTCTCTCAGCAAACCTGTCCTTTTTGGGGCAGCTCTTCCTGTCCATTTGTCTCTATGCAAGTGTCCTTTATTCTGTTGCCCCTTTCCCTAATAAACCTGCTCTTGAAATTAACTAAAGTCTATGCCTCACTGAGAAACTCACCTGGGAACTCACCAAATGCAGCTGAATAGGGGGTTCTGGTGAAAATTTTCTCACAATGAACTCAAGAACCCTACTCTCCAAACCTACTAACTCCAAAAACAACTTCTAGGGAACATTAAAGGGGAGCAGCAGGCCAGATGGGAGAGGTCTGCTGAGTCATGTGACCAGGAATCAAACTCATGCTGGAGTGGCTCCTGAAGGTTTCATAGTGCTGCCACTTAACATCCTGCACCACCCTTTCTCAGTATTTCTACTCTGACCTCAACATATTGTAGATAAATGCCTTAAGGACCTTGAGTTGATTTCACTCAGTTCTTCTGCTTTGCTCATCAATTCAGTGAGTATGCTATTACATTTAGAGAGGTTTTTTAAGGGTGTCTTTCTTGCTCTACCTGCCCTCAGATTTGGTGTACTATTTCTAGTATATCCTATTGGGAAGATTTGGAAAGTTGGTTGGTGCTTGACGCTCAGTGACTGTGACTTCTCAGAATTCAAATGTATTTGACATTTCCATTCACACACAGCTGCTAAGTTTTTTGTTTTGTTTTGTTTTAATCTTGCCTAATTTCACCTTAAGTCTGTGATAGATTCTGCTTTACCTTGCCACTTCACAAGAGATGAAAACAGTCATGGATTTCTTCTCCTACAAGTAAGTCATTTTGTGGAGCTTTCTTATGCTTAGTTTTTTTTTTTTTTTTCCTCCTTAGTTCTCTGATGGGTTTAGAATAACTGGCACTGTTATAACCAACCTAATTTTGGTTATTAGTGTGAAAACCATAGTTTATTGCAACCATCTAAATACTACTGGAAGTGGAAATGCTGGTAGTTTTATAACTTTACTTTCCATTGTTTGTTTCTAATATATGGACATACAATTTTTGTATTGATCTTGTACTTATAACATTCTGCATCTACTTACTAGCTCTGCTGCGTTTCTTGTTTTGTTTTGTTTGCATAGTCCTTAGAATTTTCTAAGAAAGTTTTTAATTCAGAAACAGAAACTTACTTTTTTTAAATCTTGGTTTCAATTCATTGTGCAGTACATCCAGTGCAATATTTAATAGAAATAATGAGAGCAAGCACCATTCTCTTATCACTCAAATAAAGAGGAAAATGTTTACTATTTTATCAGTAAGTATGGTGTTTACTAAAGTTTATCATAGATGTTTTATAGACTGGAAGTTCCCTTCTGTCCCTACTTTGCTCAGTTTTCTCATGAATAGGTGATGATTTTTTTAATTCATCTTTTTAGAATTATAAAATTTGTCCTTATCTATGACAATACTCTGTCCTGAGATCCACTTTAGTAATGTTAATGTAGTTATACCAGCTTTTTAAAGCTTAGAACAGTGCATGTATTTCACTCTGACTTCCAATCTAACAGTGTTTTTCATATGTGTATCTTTTGTAGATGACATTGACTTGTGTCTTACTTTTTAATTTAGCCTAATCAACTTTTAAGTGATATGTGTAAATGGTAAATACATTGCACAAATTGCATTATGTAGTTACTAATATGCTTGAATTTACATCTACTATTTTGATATTTCTGATATTTCCCTTTCATATTTTGCTCCTCTTTTGCTTCTTCTGTGCAATTTCTGCTTGTCATTTTTAGTTTTTCTCAAGATTTATTAATTTGTCAGTTTTTTATGTAATTATGTAATTTTGGGATTACAACTTCACACCTCTAAATGTGCACATGCTTCACTTACTCTCTTCACCAAATCTCACATCTGACATCCTATATCCCCTTCTTGTTTTGTGTTTTTTAGAAAATGTTTTTAATATTTTATTTTACCTGTTTACTTTTTACTTTTATTTTATTTTCTTAAAGATTTATTTATTTATGCATACAAGAACTAGGGTACAGGCCAGAGGTATAGGGTGGAGGGAGCGGTGAGAGGAATCACCAGAGACAGAATGGAGAGCAAGGCAAGTGGATCTACTGAAATACACTGCTGAGGGGAGCAGTGCGCAAGACAGGAGAGGTCTGCCAGGCCATGTGGGTCACCTCCCTGGCCAGGGCTCAAACTTTGGCTGGGGATGGCTTAGTAGTGCTGCGCTTCAATCCTTTCACCACCAGGGAGGCCCCTGTTTACTTTTTAGCTGTGCATTTTTTGTGTTTCTAGCCATTGTCCTAAATAGTGCAATATACACTTAACATACACTTAATGCAATATATATTTAGCTTATAATTACTATTGCATCTCTTCATGTAAACTATAAAAATCATAGTTATTTAATTTCATTTTTGCCTACCCCATCCTTTGTGCCAGTCTTGTCACATACTTTATTTCTTAATATATTATAATTCCTATAATACCACACTGTAATAATTGTTCTAAAGTCATTATTATATATAGAAATTAAAAGAGGAAAAATAAAAACGTGTTCTGCTTATGCATTTTCTATTTCAGTACTCTGTACATATCCCCATATTTCTGAATTTCCATCTAATTTTTTGTAATTTCTTAAAGAGCTTCGGCAGAGCATTTGTGAATAGTTAATGACTGATACTAGAACCCTAAGCAAATTTATAAACAAAATAATTTATTGGGACCTCCTTACTGGCCTAGGGGTTAAATCTCGTGCTATCATACTATCACCTGTACAGCCTGAGTTCCTTCCCCAGCTAGGGAATTACCCACAGGTGTAGCAGACCTCTCTTGTCTCACCTGCTGCTTCCCTCAACAGTGTATTTCAGTAGATCCGCCTGTTCTGCTCCCCAATCTGCTTCTGATGAATCCTCTCAATCCCTGCATCTATGGCCCAGTTCTAAGCATAAATAAATATTTTTCAAAAAGCATTTATTAACTCCAGAGAACAAAGCTCTACAGAGAGGAAATGCAATCAGGACATTCTATGTGATTCAATTGGAATCAGTGTTCTCACAGTACCACAGTAATATAAACACTGAATGTTACTTTGACCAAAATTTGTAATTTTATTTCCTTAATGTACTTAGTGAGAAATCAATAGATAATGGCAGAAAGGAAAAAGATGAAAAATTAAAGAAAAAAAAATTAATAAATAACCATAGCAAGTTTGGGGTTTAGAAAGGGAAGCAGGTCTTACCTAGGGAAAGGAGGAGTGGTATAAAGCTGGGAGCTGCTCTTTTTCATAATAGGTTTAGCGTTACTATTTGACTTTTGATATTCTGTTTTAATAACAAAAATAATTGTTAAGCTATTGGGAATATCCCAGTGAGAGGGAAAGTATGTGTATATAATGAACTGACTAATGGAATGTATACGATTTCTGAATACATGCAATGGGATGGTATTCAATAAATGAAGTACCTTAAGATAGTTGCTCTGGTCTATTTAGGAGGAGAAAAGGATAGAATGGTCAGAACAGATGAAGACAGGTCCATAAGTTTGATGGTAGGAAAATGAAGGGTATTCTGCTTCTAATTTCTCTCTGAAGGAGTGAGTGTGAAAGTAAAGTGATAACACAGAGCATCAACCGCTTTCCCCTGAGGTCTATCAGTGATGAAGACATGGGTATCTTTATAATATTTTTAAATTTCCATTAATATTTTTGGTTATTTTTTGTCATGTTCATCATTATAGCCTGAAACTTTACTTCTTTATTTTATAAACTGTGCTTACTTTATAAACTAAGTTTATATTTCTTTTTGTAGTTTCACTTTTTCTTCTACTTAGTGTCAGGTTTACTATCCTGAGAAGACTTTATTATAGTCCCTTGAAGATATGTTCTTTCTGTGCTCTCTGAACAACCAAATCAGCTTTATTTATGAATATCTGAGGACTGTTAGCATATAAATGTCCATGTCATCTCTGTAATTTCTGAATTCCTTCTGTGCTTTGGATAGTATATTGTTAAAGTGCTAAGGAACCTTAAAATCAAATAGGTATTTAGGATAAAAATCTCCTCTTATGCATCATTTGCTGAATCTTAAAGAGGTAACTAGAGTGATTTGGGCCCGATGGCAGGATTTAGTCCACATGATAGTGGTGACTATAGAGAGCTATAGACATTGAAGGGGTGCTTATTTTTTGTCACATGATTAGGACATGGGTCCACCAACCAGCTGTATTTCCTGCTGTCAGACACAGCTGGGATCTAACTGAAACAGCTGGGAGTATGTTTCACTGCCATTAAACCCTCTTCAGCTTACCAGTTTTGTGTTCTTGAGAAAATTACTTAAACTCTGAGTTCATTGCCTCATTTTAAAAAAATGTTGGTAACTTTATTTACCTTATGAGAAAGTTGTAAGAATTAGGCCACGTTGGTGGTACAAGGGGATAAGGTGCTGCACTATGAAGCCATCTGCAGCCACTGCAGTGTGAGTTCAATCCCTGGCTAGGGAGGTGACCCACATGGCGCAGCAGACCTCTCCTGTCTCACCTACCGCTCCCCTCAGCAGTGTATTTCAGTCCATCTGCCTGTTCTGCTCCCCACTCTGTCTCTAGTAAATCCTATCACCCCCTGCACCTCTGGTCTGTACCCCAGTTCTTGTATGCATAAATAAATCTTAAGAAAAGAAGAAAGAACATTAGAGAAACTGCAGAACAAAGATAGTGAGGTCCTAACTCTATGGCCATTAACGGGGATGTAGGTATAGACCCAATATTTCCCAACTATGACAGTATAGTCAATGCATAAATGTGGGTTTACCATGAAACTAATAAAACTTCACTTGCACAGATGAGCTCCTTCCAAGTTTCTGGGAGAAATTTTGGTAATGTGATTGCATATTCAAGTGTTTTTATTGAATTTGCAAAATGAAATGTTTTGACTGCATTGGTTTTCGATTGCCTCTTTTCCTTTTTAAAGATTTATTTATTTATACATACAAGAGCTGAGGTACAGGCCAGAGGCATGAGAGGTGAGAGGATTCACCAAAGACAGTGTGGGAGATCAGACAGAGTCGGGGGAAGAACAGGCAGATCGACTGAAGTACACTGCTGAGGGGAGCAGGGGGCAAGGCAGGAGAAGGCAGGAGAGGTCTGCTGTGCCATGGTGGGACCCCTCCCTGGTCGGGGATTGAACTAATGCTTCCTAGTGCTGTGCTCAACCTGCTGAGCTACCAGGGAGGCCCTCGATTGCCTCTTTTCAATTCAACTTTTTCTCTGTCACTCTTCACCCTAGTGTTGGTGGAGTGTATTGAAGGGAGTCATAGGTATTTTGAGTTTCCAATAAGGAAAAGATGAGTTGGAAATACATTTAATTTGAGACTTGTGGGATCTGTGTATAGGTCACAAATGTATTCATATACAGTATATTGGTTTTTGATTGCCTGGTTTTCTGTTCTAGGTATAATCATAATGTCCAGCCTGTCAAAACCTTGAAACCATGTAAAAAAAAAAGTGTTTGCCAGATGTTGTGTCATGATATCTACTGTTAGCATATAATGGAGGAGCATCCAGAGATTTCAAACAAATGGGTGCATGCTCTAAAATGGGTCTTACATCTGCATCATAACGACAAATAAAACAGGCTCTTAGTGTGAAAGATCTTTATTTTATTTTTTAAAATATTTTATTTATTTATTTTTGCACAGAAGAGGTAGGATGTAAACCAGAGTGTGGTAGGTGAGAGGATTCATCAGAGACAGAGTAGGGAGCAGAACAAGCAGTTTTACTGAAATACACTGCTAAGGGGAGCAGCTGGCAGAACAGGAGAGTATGCTGCTCCACCATATGTGGGGTAGCTCCCAGCCTGGGGCTCAAACTCAGCGCTATCACCTAGGCCACTAGGGAGCCCACAGTGTGAAAGATCTTTAATAGAATGAATGTGCATAGAAAGAGAAGACAAAAGGAGGATATTAATGTCCCAATAAATTACCCCAAATTACTCATCCCCTTATTGGAAAATGCCCAGCCAAATACTATTGGCCCAAACTGTGATCACTGAAGTCCAAAATCTTGAACATGTCTAAGTCATCTTCTGGCAGGGAACCACAGGAAGAGGGTAAAGGGACCATGCAAGACTGGAACAGAAGAAGGTGTGCAAAATACAAATCAAGGGAATGACTGTCATAGTTTCTTTCAATTACAACCTTCCCACATGGCTCTCACTCATGTATCTCTACAAGTCTCTCCTTCTTCTGTCTCCTTCCATTTCTCCATCCCAGCAGTACCAGGGTGCAAGTTGAGCCACCAGATCAAGAGTACCTTTTTTTGGCCTACCTGCCTTCCGTATTATATATTAATAACTTCATTTGGCTACTCAGCCCCACCCATAATTACCAATAGCTAGTCCAAGGGGGTTGCACATAATTGGGGTGGGGAAAATGGTAACTCTCCTAACATTACTGCACCTGGCATTGACGTCTATGGTAATGAAGGATAAACATCTGAAATGTATAGAGTTAAATAGCCCTTAGAAAAGTCTTCCAACTCTCACATGTAAATTTACAAAAGGTGAATATGGAAGTTATGTTAAGAATGTAGTCAATGTGCCATACAATTATCAGTACACAAGATTTTTTTCCCTTTTTTGATAGAATTTTTATCGAAGTTTCTGTGTGTAGAGCATAAAACCTGTAGCAGTTATAGACACAGTACCGAATCTGAAGTCATATCACATCCCCAACATACTGTACTTATTACGAATAACAAGTTGTGAAACTATAGTACATTCAGTAATAGAACACAAATTTCATCAGTCAGGTTTCAGACTGAATTATGTTTCTTGCTACCCCTTTATTAACTTGTTTTGTGTTTGTTTTTTTTTTTTGCTACCTCTTTAGAGATAATATATTAAAAAGCTGTCAATATAAAGATGTGTTCAATGCAGCCAAAACAAGTTGTAGGAAAAGGAGAAATATAGTGTGTGTCAGACAATTCATTAATAAAAATACTATGTTATTTATATTAAAAGATTGTCATCTTTTAAGTTTGTAATTTGTCATAATTTCTTTTCTTATTTGAAATATTCAGTATTCTAACAATTTTTGTATTAATAACTTAGTTTGTTTTTCCTAAATAAAATATTTCTCCCCACTTCCAACCCCTTTTAATCCCACCTTACAACTTCAATTGTATATGCTATAAATTTCATAAAAACCAACATACCCCAGACAGTGAGATAATGTAGGATAGATAGTTCTTGGTTTTCTAAAAAGGGACTTTCATTCACTCCTAAGACTGCTGAAGGCTTCCAGTGAGTCACTAAACTTGAATGACAGGGCTACTCTCAGAAGTTAACTTTGCCTTTAGTACCTAGCTATAGACTCTTAATTCTCCATAATGGATCAGCTGTATCCTAGAGCAGATGTTGGCCAAAGCCTTTGGGTATCCTTGTGCTTAATGACTTTCTCCTTCAAATTAGAATGGGACCTCTCAAGGTTTCTGATTTCCTCCCAGCAAAATGGGACAGCTAGGACAAAGGACCTTGAGATATCGACATTAAAGTTTGTGCTGTTCTCTCCATTACTTGTGTAAATGAAGAGTTTAGCTTAATTTCTGTCTTCCATTTTTTTTTTTAAATGGAGGATAGGCCTAGGAAATTCTGTTACTATCATACAAATCAGAAATTGGGCTTGAATTCTTTCTGATAAAAAGCCAGGTATTGCTTGTTGTAGTGATTATACATAAAATATTGACATTGTAAATAATTATTAAGTAATATTTCAAACTTCTAGTTAGAATTTGTTCAACTCATTCTGTTAGTAGCCTTCATGAATCTCTGTAAACTATAGAGCTTGTCTTTAAATTACATATTGAAAATTGAAAGTAAGGAATAAATTAGATTCTCATTGGGATCTTTTTTTCTCAAAGAACTATTAAGAGCAAGCCAGCCCAATGGTCTGATTTATAGTATGATCAGTTCTCATTTAGGGGACGGTTGTTACCTCTGTTGTATAATTTCCTGTGATCTTATTTATTCAAAGTTTTGCAGTTGTCAATCTCTTACCTCATAAGGGCAAATCCTCTGGTGTGCTATGACTTTCAACACCATGGAACAGTAAAGAAAAAAAGCATTGGACAAGATCAGATTAATTTAAGGAAGATATAATTATTTTAAAAGCATATTGAACCAACTTCCTGAGCTAGAAGTCATGGGAATTAAAAGTCAGAGCAAACAGATGAAGCTGCAGCATCTTGCTAATCTGTAAATTAAATGTGCCTCACGTTGTCTATATTCCTTCTGTCTGGATCAGACATCTGCTTGTTTGCAGCCACTTATTCCTTGCCTTCCTCTCCAAAATGTTTATTTTGAGATTTGTAGGAAGTCTTTTAAGTGATAACTATACATACTGTAGCTTCATATAATAAATTGTATGTCTATCCCATCTACATTTAAGTTAGTAGATTTCCTAACTTTTTGGTCAATGTTTGTAGTTTTATTGTTTTGAGTTCGTCATGTAAAAAGGATACCAAGAATCTCTTCTCAAAGTTATCTCAGATTAAGTATCTTTCTACATACAGGGTACAGACCTAGAACTTTAGTTGATATTCTCCCTACTATATTGTTTTTTCTTCTCCCTGCTCCCTTCCCTTGATTTCATTGTCATTCAAGAAAGATTGAGAGAGATTTACTCTTTGGTTCCATAGTTTTACTGGATCTTGAAAAAGACAGTCTATCTTGACAAGATGACAACTGATGACATCAGACAAGGGTGCAGCTTCAGCCTATAGATCACTTGGATTTGGTACTGGAAGGTAACCGATGATAAAAGAAAGGGGACTTAATTAACAACAATTAGAAGTGAGTTATTGTGAACTTAGGGAAATATTTCTTAAATTGTGAAATGGACATTTATCTATTGCTTTCTGGAAGAGCTACCACCCCAATCTTGCCTATGATGTAACCTCTGAAAACTTTTTTTTAAGATTAATTATTTATGCATGCAAGAACTGTGATACAGGTCAGAGGTGCAGGGGATAAGAAAATTCACTGGAAACAGATTGGTGAACAGAACAGGCAGATCTACTGAAATACACTGCTGAGAGGAACAGCAGGTGAGGCAGGAGAGGTCTGCTGTGCCATGTGGGTCACCTTCCTGGCTGGAGATTGAACTCATGCTGCAGTGGCTGTGGATACTTCATAGTGCAATGCTTAACCCCTTGCGCCACCAGGGAAGCCCCTATGATGTCATTTTGATAAGATAATTCAATCATGGTATAGAAAATCTAGAAAAACCTTCAGTTAGATCATATATCTCTCCAGTCTCCTGAGCTGGAGATCCAACCTGCATTTTTACTCATGTTTACTTAACATTCTTCACTTAGTTCCCAGGGTTCTTCTTGATAGTTTCTCTCCTCTATCTTTCTGTTCTCACCCCAAAGGTCAGGGAAACACCAGAGATCCAGATAGCAATAAAAAAATTGTGTATATTTTGTACATTTTGACTCTTTAATTACAGTATCTTCAGTGACCTCCAATAGCTCTTACATAATTATGAACTAAGGGCTTCATTTATCACTACTATTTAAATCTTTCATATCCCCTAAATAGAGAAGATTACTAGGTATACCAGCTACAATTGTTTTTATAGAAGTTATTTTATGTTTTACAAATAAGTTAATATTACATAATTTTTTAAAGTACATACACACACACAAAAGCAAGAGAAAACATAACAACCATTAAATATCAATTGACTTTTGAGATTCTGGTTACCTAAGGCAAAATGAGAGCTGGTGATCTAGCATTATGCCATTAAAAGAAATGTGTTAATTCCTTGGATCACCTATTTCTAAATTTTAATTTCTTAATGCAATTAGTTATATTACAAAACCCCAGTATGTCCTCCAACAATATCATACATTCTATAATGGAAGTAGTAATAGCAACAAGGAGTAATTGCCATTGTTGTAGGTCAGTATGATCAAATATTGCCAGTTTCATATAGGATAACCCTATTCCTCATGGGATTGCTAAGATCAGTAATTTAGAGAGAAGTTGTTCCCACCTCCATCTCTAAGAAAACCTAAGCCTCCGTTTAGTGATTTATTGTGTCTCATTTCACAGTATCTTTACATAAAAATAAGCACATTACAGATATATTCTTTTTTTATCTTTTAACATAAAATATACCATTTTATGATTCTGACACCAGTTTTAAAGTGAATTCTTTTTCCTGTCATCCCCAAAGGCAATCAATTAATCAAGCTATAGACAGAGTTTGTTAGAAAATAAAACAACAGGAAAAAACAGGTGGAGAGAGTACTCTTTCCAATTCCCAGTGATCTGCACAACACCCACAAGCACATCCCCACAGTTCTTCTGGAGGGGAAAACAGTAGGAGAATGCTAGGTATTATGATTTCTGGAGTTTGCTGAACTGCTCAAGTGAGGAACTGTGTAATATTTGAACATCACTTAAATAAGATTCTGAATATTAATGTTGACACCCCACATGAAACTATTCTCCCACATCAACTGGTTGTTCTAACAATTCAATGAACTCTGACATTATTCAGAGATAGCATCAAATTCCACAAGGTAAAGGCAGAGTCCTACAAGACAGTCCTCCCACCCACTTCAGAAGTCAATCAAAAGTCCAGGATGTCACCTTTGCATCTGACTGATTGGCCATAAATCAGAGGTTCTCACAATGCTCTTCTTGGAGCTTATTAATTTGCTAGAGTAGCTCACAGAACTAAGGAATTCATGTTATACACTAGAGTATACTTTTATTGCAAAAGATGCTACAATCAACAAGCAGATGAAGGTTTATCTGGGCTGAAAAGTCCTGAACAAAGAAGTTTCTGTCTCTGAAACTAGAGATCTTACACATTAGCTCTTGGATGCATTCTGGCTCACCTACCTGGAAATTCTTTGAAGCCCCATCTTTTAACAAGCACTTTTTTTGTTTGTTGGTTTTTTAGGAGATTTCATTACATAGACATGATTGAATCATTGGCCATTGCTGAATAATTGAACCTCAAGTCCAGCTTCCCTTTGAAGTCTGGGACATCACCCTGAAAGTTCCAAACCTCTAGTCACATGGTTGGTTTCCTGGCAACCAGTCCCAATCCTTAGGTATGAGCCTAAAGTCTCCTCATTAACATAGACTCAGATGTAGTTGAAAGAAGTTTGTTATGAGCATCAAGGTATCTTTTTTCTCTTTTCATTTAGGAAATGCCAAGCATTTTAGGAGCTCTAGAAACAGAGATGAGGATCAAATATACAGGTTTCATGATAAACCACAATATAACTCATATTCACTGTTACTTGCTTTCCCTTTGAAATAATCTTATTTTATGTAGCCCTTGCTTCCTGTCCCTCACCACTTCTTGTTTTCTTTAACAAGTGTTCTATAAGTACTGTTATACAGATATTTTATTGTAATAATGTAATGATTTATTTTAACCACCCCAATTGATAGATTTTTCAGGATGATTTTTTTTAAAGATTTATTTATTTATGCATACAAGAACTGGGGTACAGGCCAGAGATGTGGGGAATGAGAAGGTTCACCAGAGACAGAGTGGGGAACAGAACAAGCAAATTGACTGAGGGGAACAGTAGGTGAGACAAGAATCTGCTGTTCCATGTGTATCTCCCTGGAGGGGATTGAACTTGGACTTATGTTGTCGTAGCTGCCCATAGCTTCATGTGGGCATATGAAGCAACTTATCCCCTTGCGCCACCAGGGAGACCCTCCAGTATGGTATTTTTAAAGCTGAGTTTCATATTATCAGGAAAATTCTTTGCCATTATAAACAGTGTAGAGAATCACACTGACATGTCAAGTGTTCATAGTTTTGATTAAGATACATTCTCAGAGAGGGAGTTGCTGAGCTCAATGGTAAATGTGTTTGCACTTTTATAGTTACCAGATTGTTTCTGCAAGGGCAGGTGGTGGTATCCCTGCCACCCCGCCCCAGCATTGAATGAAAATTCCACTTCTTACAGCTTCACTAAAGTTTATTGTTAAATGATTAGAATTTTTATCAAGGTGATAGGGTGAAGTTAGTATTTTAGTATGGTTTTAATTTACATATCTATTTTTAGGAATAAAGTTTTGAGTTTTTTCATTTAAGTTGTTTTACTATAAAAGTTTTTCAACTCTTTTCTCTCTTTTCTGTTAATGTGGATCTTAGCAGTTTTAGAAGTTCTTCAGATAGTAAGAAGATATTTATTTTTTTAATTTTTTATTTATTTTTTTAAGATTTTATTTATTTATGCATACAAGAGCTGGGGTACAGGCCAGAGTCCAGGGCAGTGAGAGGATTCACCAGAGACAGAGTGGGGAACAGAACAGGCAGACTGACCGAAACACATCGCTGAGGGGAGCAGCGGGCGAGGCTGGAGAGGTCTGCTACGCCATGTGTGTCCCCTCCCTGGCCGGTGGCAGGGGTCAAACTCGTGTTGCAGTGGCTGCGGTTTGCTTCATAATGGGGTGCTTAACCCACTGCGCGACTAGGGAGACCCAGTAAGAAGATATTTATTATGCTTTTTTTATGAATAGAATGCACTACCCCCAGTTAATCATTTATATTTTTACTTTGCTTATATTAATTATTCTTTTTCTGAGTAGAGACTTCCATTTTCGTGTAGGTGAATGTATTCATTTTCCCAATTTTTAAAATTCTGAATCATGGTTAGAAAGGCCTTATTCCAAGTTTGCAAAGAATTCTGCTCTTTTTTTTTTTCTTCTAGTACTGTTGTGTTTAAAGCACTTACTTATTTGATCCACGTGGAATCTGTCATATTACAGAATGTAAGATTTGAACCAACAGTATTTATTTTCTAGATGTCTATCTAGATTTTTCCAATATCACTTGTTGAAAAATGCATCTTATCCCCAGTCATTTCAAATGCCACTTAAGTTTATATAGGTCTGTCTCCAGATACTGATTTTATTTCATATTGACTTTGTTCTATTGTCTATTCTTTCACCTCTACCTTACTTATTTCATTATAGAAAAATTTATTATCTATTTTAACACCTGATAGCTCTAGACACTTTACAATGCTCCTCTTTATTGGAATTTTCCAAACTGTTTTCCATAGAAACTTGAGAATTATCTTTTTTTAGTTCTTTTAAGAATCCTGTTGGTAATTTTGAGATTGCATTACATTTCTAAATTAATTTAGGGAGACTAAAATCTTGTTATTTTTCCCCCTAGAAATTATCTCTTCTTTGTTGCAATTAGAAATGAAATTTTCTTCCCTTCTATTACATTTCCTGCCTTGCTTCTGGTATATATAAAATCTATTGATTTGTGTTTATTAATTTTCTACTCTGCTACCTTATTGAATTCTTACTGCTTATTGTAGTTTTCCAGTTGGTTTTATTTCCCAAGAATATAATCATATTATCTGCAAAGACTGATGGCTTTATGTCTTCCTTCCCATTTTATATAAATAATGTATGAGTATATTATCATTTTATATAGTCAAACAGTACAGAAGTATTTTGATGCATAAACAAGAATGCTTCCTAACGTCATCAAACCTACTATTTCCTGGAATGTAACCACTGTTCATCTAAAACATGTTCTATATATTTTCTTAAGTTTGTATGTTAAACTATACATTGTTTTGCTTTTCTATTTGCATATTTTAAATGTACTTTATATACTAACATTTTCCATATTTACCTTTATAATTCTTTTAAGCCAGTCACAAAGATACAGAAAACTTATAAATACAGTATAAGAAATTCATTTTCCTGAATCATTTTGATAGGAAGTTTCTGAACTTGTAACCTATAATCCTAAACACTTTAATATGAATTTCCTATATATAGTGATGTTACCCATCAGAACCACCAGATCAGATAATCACACTAATTTATTACAGTCATCTAACATGATATCATGTTCTAGTTCATCAGTTTTCTTAATAATGCTCATTATACAAAGGATCCAATTCAGTATTGCATGTTGCATTTAGTTGTAATGTCTCCTTAGTATTCTATAGTCTTGCTTTGACTTCTGTGTAACTTTGACAATTTTGGAGGCTACTGGCCAATTATTTTATGGAATGTCCATCAATTTGGGTTAGTTTTATTTTATTCCCTCATAATTATATTTAGGTTACATACAAGAATACCCAAGCAGGAATAACACAATTAAATATGTGTTTTCATTGAATCTTATTTGATGACACATGACTCATATTTGTCCCATTATGATCATATTTATTTTGATCTTGCTGACACTCAAGGGAAGTCATTATGGTCATCCCCACATTCCATGTTAATGAACTCAGAGTCATCCTGTGGTCATTTCCAGAAGCCATGTTTATTGGCCTCAGGAGCTAGGTCAGTGACTCCATTCAAAAATGCAGGTGTATGGACAATCAGACATGCACTGATGATCAATTGGTTCAAGATGCATGAAATATTTAGTTGATTTCTGACTATACTTCAAAGAGATATTTTCCTACCACAGCTTTTTCACCATGTTTTCTCTGTGTAGCCCAAAGAATAGTTTATTATCTCTACTTACTACATTAAAACTACTTTATTGTATTAACCTGCCTTTAACAATGCAATCACTAACTTTTGCACCATAAACTCAAAATGTCAAGGGGGTGGGGGAGGGTTGAGGGCAGATAAGAGCACAAGGGACTGAGGTGATGGTGCTCTGGTGAAATGGTGATGGGGAATACATGGGGATTAAAATTGATGTCAAATATATATTAAGAAAAAAAAAACAGTTGAAATTACACAGAAAAAAAACCTCAAAATGTCGGAAAAATTTTCAACGTTTGATGTATAAGACAACACAAGTTAATTTAAAGATGATTTTATTTAAGTCTGAATAATCACAAAATTAAATGGAAGGTTTGAAAAGTAATCACATGCTTCTCTTCTGAAATATATAAAAATGTAATAAATCCAAACAAACACATAAATAAAGATAACCTTGAATTATGACCTATCTAAATAATTTCTTTGTTTTTTTTTACTTTCTGGGTAGACATAAATTGTCTTAGATTATTCAGTTAAGTGTTTGTCTAGTGACCTGAAATATTAACACACTTATCTAAACTATTGTTCCTGACAAACTCTGATCTGCAAAATTTTAATAACATGATTCTTTTTACTTTATATTAAATTACTGAATATTATAAATTCAACACATAAATATCTCACAAGGCCATATACCATGGAATCCTTCTTCCTTTCATTGTTAGACCACTTCTTTTGCTAGTGTTAAAAGTGTCTCCCATTATCCCTAATATATTTAGTTATTTGATCAGTATTCCTGAGTGTAATCAACCACCTATTTCCTCCACCACCCCAAGTTCATATGAACATAACCTTCTCCTGTTTGGGCTCTGATATTCCTATCTGTGCCTCTGTAGGCCCTTCTTTCTCTCGTGTGGAACCATACATTTTTCCATTCCACTTAATGATTTCAGAAATGAACTGTTCCAGAAAGGGAAGGGGAACAGGAAGTACAGATAGGTGTCTTTATTTTAAACTGGCCAAATATTAATTTTGAAACAAAATCAATTTTTATTTCTATTTCCTTATATTTTACTCAATGCATGTATTGGAAATCTTTCTGTTAATCTACATACATATCCACTTTATTCTTTCTAAATTGTCTTGATGATTTCTATAATATGGATATACTGTAATTTGTCAAAAGGGAATGGTAAAATATACATTGCTATTTTTTCTTTTTTACTCATAAATTTGATTTATATACCTTAAGTAAGTATAATTGTGTTACCAGGCGGCAGCCAGCAGGAGGAATGGTCTCTTGCTCCCCTGCAAGTTAGTGTGGCAGTCCTTCCTCAAAAATCTTTTATGTAGCAGTATGCTGCCTGGATCGTGGAATGGACCAATCAGGTGCAGGCAAAATGGACCAATCAGGTGCAGTAAAATAGACCAATTAGACTGTGGGTGGCACCTGATTTAGTGAATATAAGACCTGGTCGAATAGAGAGAGGAGTTTGTTGGGAGACATTTGAGGAGTTTGTTGGGAGACATTTTGGATAAAGAGCTGATGGGGATTCGGAGCGACCTGAAGGAGCAGACAGAAAAGCAGCAGCAGAGGAAGAAGAGCTCCTGCAGAGAAAGAGGAGAAGACAGTTCCAGCCTTCGAAGAAAGGAGGGAAGCCTCCAGCCACCTTCCTCTGAGGAGAAAGAGACTGGGACTCGGTCCTGGCTGTGATACTGACTGGAAGGATCACCAAAGGCCTGGGCCTGGTGTCTCAAAGACTGTCTGTTGGTGGCATAAACCAACAACTCACAAGAGTTAATGCTGGGTTTTCATTGGAACACCGCCTCTGCAGGCCCGTACAGTGCTGCCTAGAACTGGTGACTGGTGACTGCCAACGCTGATTGCTGTCTAGATGAAGCAGCCAGCCTCTTGTGGATACGTAAGCGTTCTTGTTTCCCGTTTGTAAATAAACCCCATGACTGTTGTTCCTGTAGCCTGAGGTCCCTTGCAATTGTGCGCGCGGGTGAGAACCCACAGAAAGTGACCTGTATTGGGCACTGTCCTCTGATAGGCTGTAGTCCCTGTTGCTATAGCCCTGGATTCTGGTTTGTGGCCTTTTGGCCTTTAGGGGCTTTTGGGGGCCGCTGACCTCTGTCTCAGTCAGAGAAGCCTTCTCCCCTGCCCCCTGTTTCAATTGTAGTTTTGTATATGCTACTGACGCTGGTGAGTGAGGTTACCGTGGTCACAGCTGCAGCTGTTGCCGCCTCTCACCCTGGTAATCAGCACAGGTTCTTGTTTCCTCTCATGAAGCCATGGAAAGGAATTCACAGATGTAGGATAAATGGAAAATTATCAGGCTTTTCCACCCTCCTGACATTGGTGTGATGATGGACACCTGCGGTTCTGCATGTGTACCTAAGTGGGCATGCGCAAGTGGGTGCACCTGGGCTGAGACAAGAGGTCTATAAGGCTAACGTCACAGGGATGCCACGGGGAGAAGTCAAAGTGGAAGTGGACTATGGCAAGGTGGATGGAGATTGGCGGAGTACAGATAATATGAACACGGCTAAGACAACAAACGAGACTACTTGAACCCTGATGAACCTACCCAGTCTGGGATGGTTGCAAAACAAAAGGTAGAGAGTAAAGACTTCCAGGTTTATGGGACCTGGGAGGGGCAAAGAGAGCCAACATAGAGTTGAGTCTTAGGGAATATATGCCTTCTTCCCCTAATTATTCTAAAATGCCCCTAGTCTGCTAGTCTTTCTGTGATTGGTTATTTCTTGATGATCCCACTTACTATTGTGTTTAGAATCTTGGGTGCCTGGAATCTCCCTTAGTTTACATCCTTTATCTCCTCTTTGCTTTTGAGTATCCTAGCCCTCTCTTTAGAAGTTTGCATTTTTCATCTCTGGGGGTATTACCTTCAGAGGGGCCTTCCTTTCCTTTTGTTCCAAAACTTAACTATTTTGGGGTTTCACTTATTTCTAATCTCCCTACAGCTGCCTAATTATTTCTCTAACTTACCCTAAGCCTCACTATGAGGTATCTAAGTTTTTTTCAAACATATAACCAATATTTTAATATACATCAGAGTTGATCTGAAATGTCCCCTTCTTCAGTGTTGATGTCATTTTTTGGAGGCAGTGGGTTTTGAGAGAGAGATTCCTGGGTTCACTCTGGAAAAGGTTTCACCAGAACTCCCTGTTATGCAGCATGCAGTGAATACCCAGGTGAGTTTGTCCATGAGACAGAGCCATTAGTTATTTTAAAGAGCAAGGTTTATTAAGGAAAGGGACAGAAGAGTAAAGGACACCTGCATAGGCACAAGCAGGCAGGAAGAGCTGCCCCAAAAGGGACAGGTTTGCTGAGAGAGGCTGCATGGTTGCAGGCAGGTGGCCTTGAGGAGAGCTGCCTTCACTGAGGGAGATCAGTGAAGAGAAGCCCCAGCATGATACAGGTCACTGGCAGGCAGGAAGGCTGCTGCCCTACAGAGGAGAGAGTTGAAGAGAAGTAAGTAGTCACAGGTAGGCAGAAGGACGGCTGCCCCGAACCAGTGTATAGACTGTACTGATACAGTCTTCCCTTTGGGAGGGGCTCACTCCTTCATGGAGTGGCTTGTTTGTTGACTTTTAACCAACTATGTAGAAATTTTTTTTTTACAGATTTATTTATTTTTGCATACAAGAGCTGAGGTACAGGCCAGAGTCCAGGGCGGTGAGAGGATTCACCAGAGACTGAGGGGGGAGCAGAACAATCAGACTGACTGAAACACACTGCCAACGGCAGCAGTGGGGCCAGGCAGGAGAGGTCTGCCACACCAGGTGGGTCCCCTCCCTGGCCCGCGGCAAGGATCGAACTCCTGCTGCAGTGGCTGCTGTTTGCTTCATAGTGCGTTGCTTAACCCACTGTGCCACCAGGGAGGCCCAATGTAGAATTTTTTTTTTATAACGTCTTTTTTTTAATATGATTTTTTTTAAGTTAACATATATTTGACATCAATTGTAATCCCCATGTATTCCCCATAACCGTAACACCAGTGCACCATCACCTCAGTCCCCTGTGCTCCCGCCTGCCCTCTACCCTTCCCCTCTTCCCT